>JAOEHV020183413.1:0-13525 GCA_025447995.2 Isaurus tuberculatus | reverse complement strand
CAAATTGAGGCTGAAATCGCCAAAAAATTAAGAACAATGAGGCTCAGCAAAATTTACTGGTTCTTATAAAAAAAAAAAGCGTGTAAATGCTTGACAGTCATATAAGTTTGACTTAAAACACCGAATGCAGTTTAAATGTTCACTTCAAACTTGTGTATGCGCAGGAAAGGTTCTAGTTCCTGTTCACCAGGCGGGGCAACCTTTTCGAGATTTTTGCTCCCCAAAGCAAAAATTGTTTGCTTTAGGGACCGGGTATCAAACCCTGATTGTTGTGACACGTGATTCAATCAACGCTTGGTTGAAATGTTTAATAGTCCCCGTAATAATAGGAGGAATCTGACGTATTGAGTGTCAGAACTTCGTCATAACACAAAGTCCCAACGCTTTGTTGAAGCCCTAACTTTCGAAGCGTCAGTTTCTTACTTACAATTATCGAACATTTCAACTTAGATTTGATAAAATCACATGTTTTACTTATTTATTTACATTTACGTGAAACGTGAACGGCAAGAGTGACCACGTGATGACGATTTTCCCGCCATTTGTCACGTTTGGCGGTTGCTCTTTGCCTTTCCTACGTAAGATTAACCACCAAACGTGAAAAATGGCGGGAAAATTGTTTTTACGTGGTCACTTACCGTTCACGTTTCACGTAAACGTGGTGCTAAATCTCTCAAATGTTTACGAATTCTCATAAAACAGTCAAGTCAACGCCAAATTTCCAACACTAAGAGGTTTATATCAGGTGTAGGACACCAGAACTTGCATAGAATCAACCTCTAACTCTGGGATATTGTTTAAATAGTTTAGGAAACCTGGCTCTGGCCTTCGCCCTGGGTTTGAGATTTGTCCATCTCAGCTTTAACCCCATCTAACATCATCTGGCTTCGTTTGACGTGTCTGATGTATAGACCTCTTTCATAAATGCATGGCGGACGTTATTATCATCTTTTTGTGTAAATTCAAACAAGCCTTGCTAGCCTCGATTTCGAGTGAAAATTCTATTGTTTTTACACATGTTGACAAGGCTAGGAAGGCTAATTTACATACAAATAAAAGAATAACAATTAGGCCCGCCATTTATAAAAGAGCCTTCGCCAAAGCAACGCATTAAGTTTTTTTACAGTAGAGTACCTGATTGTTGTATTTTACTGTTCAGTGCGAGGGAAAGGAGTATAACCACAAGAGTGATGTATGGGCACTTGGTTGTATACTGTATGAAATGGCAAGTCGACAGAAAACATTTGAAGGCTCCAACCTGCCAGCTCTTGTCAACAAGATCATGAAGGTATAGATAATTTCCCTCACGAAATCTCATATTTCCTTTTAGTTAAAATAAACGAAGAAATTTACAAAGCCTCTGAGGTTATTTTTGTTGTTTTTGAAAATCTCAGTCTAGTGGTGGTGTAACAGCAGATATGGACCCCCTGGTCCAAATCTGCCGGCGGATATTGACCTCCATCCGTTGATTTGGACCTCCCAAAGTACTATTTCAGTTATGAGATTGCATTTTTCAAAATTTCAAAAAATAAACCATTTTATATATGATCCATTTACCCAGTTTTTTTGGTATATGTAGTCGTAGTTTGCAATATTAATTTTATAGTTCCCTCTCATCTACTTAGAAATCGTTTTATCTATATTTGTAATGTGTATAATATGTAAGGTTAAAATTCTATAAGGTTTTGTAAAATATTATAAATGTACTGACTTAACGTATTCCTTTTTTTGTCTTGATTTGTTTGAAAAACAAACCTCGTACTAAAATTATTTTCATTTTTTAGGGCCAGTTTGCTCCAATCAGAGGAAATTATTCTTCAGAGTTTAGGTTATTGGTACGTATTATTTTTCGTTTTCTTGAATATCTAATACCCACAAATAGTGATAATAATAACAATAATAATAATAATGATAATAATAATAATAATATTTTTTTAAAAAAATATATAATACTTTATTTCCATAATATAGAATAAAATTTTTACAAATATTAAAAATATATCAAAAGATAATAAAACTATTTATATAATATTTCTATAAAAAAAATTTAAATACACTGAAAAAGAATGATTAAAAAATATTAATAATAATAATAATAATAATAATAATAATAATAATAATAATAATAATAATAATCACTTTATAGCCATTGCAGCGGATTTTTGTATTCTTTTGTCTACATTCAAATTAGCCCTACTAGCTTCATATTTGAGTTTTAAACTTTCAAAAGAATAGAGGGTTAATTTGAATGTAGACAAAAGAATACTAAAATCACCGCTATTTATGAATAGGATCTATTTGGTTGAATCGTATTAAATTTCTTTGAGAAAAATAATTGGATTGTTGTGTTTAGCTAGGTAACACAATTAAATTATGGCAAGTAGTTTCTTGTTTCGGGCAAGTAAATTTTGCAAGCCACCAGTCCGAACGGCAAATAATTTTCCCATATATATTCGCACACAGTATTGCTGTTTAGTAACATTTACTGTTTTCAATATTTTAAAAAGATTTTATTGATATTTATTCATTTAATACGTTTCTTCATCGGGTCTTATAGGTTTATATGCAAAAACTCTTTGGTCTAAAGAAAATGGTAAAATTATCTAAGCTTTGCCAGAACTTCGTTGAATAAATGAAAACATGAAGAGTGAAATCCACGAAAAAAAAAGGCCAATGAAAACAATGCAGTTTATTTTTTAGCCCGCGATTTCCATATTATCATCTCAATGGTCAAAGTTTTGCAATTCCATCAAAAATGTTCAAGCAATCGGATTGATTCACCCGTTTCAATGTTTTCATAGCCTTGCAAGCAATACTGAGCCTTAATGATTCCAATCGGGAACGTAATCAATAGTCTACAAAGAATCTTAGCAGTGCGAAGTCATTTATAAGTTGTAGCGTAAGATTGATTAATAATGATTATTTTTCTTGTTTCCATTTGATTTTGTTGAAGTTTTTAAAGTTGAAAAAAAGTGAATTGTGCTGGCTCGGGTTGGGCCAAGGGCACGCAGTTTACACTGTGTATCAGTATTTTCGTGGGTTCTGATTGGCTGTTGTAGCCTTTTATGCATTTTGATTGGTTCGTCAAAAGAGTGCTATTACAAAGACTACTGCAGAAATTATGTTGTTAGGAACCAATCAAATTGCAGAAAATGTGAAGGCTTGTGTGAGACAACCATTGCTGGCCACAAGTCAAATGCAACTTTTCGTTTGTCACTGAAATTGCTTTGCTACCTTGCTGAAGCTAAAAATAAGTTGATGAACCGTCAGGTGGAATTTTTTATTTTCAGCAAAAATAAAGATAAAGGAGGGCTTAATAAATGGCTTCTAAAAAAGGCTTGTTTTTGCTTAGTTTTTCTTTTAAATCGAAGGTTCGTTTAGGCAAATAACCATGTCATTGCACACACAATGAATAAAGAAAAAAATTTTTCACTGACTTAGGCAAAAAACTTCATTATGTGAACGATGGAAGACTTTTTCTGCGTGCAACAAGATGCATCGGATGAAATATAAATTTCTGCACATCATGGCTCAGTCTAACAAGTTTCATTTGTCTAATTTGTCCAGTTTTATTTCCTCGTAAATTTTAAAACTTTTAAAATGTTTTTAACCAAGCAGAATTTCTTTACCGTAAGTTTTCGAATACAGCGTTAGATTGCGTTTCATTCTTGAACCAGTCATTTTATGGCTTTCGTTCACGAGAGATCAATCTGTTGAAGTTATAATTCAGTCCTCTCAACTTTATGAACGAGTCTTCTCTTTACAATTCACTAAGCATTTAAAAGAATCATTTTAAACTCCTTATTGAAGTCCCAAATGTTTTTATTAGTCGGTTACTTAATGGAACATCATTATATCACAAAGGATGTGAAATTTAAGTATTAAGCGTTAATTGTTTTTAAAGTTTTGTTTTACATGTTGCCGTTATTTTTGTCTTTTAATATATACCTTGTTGCTCTAAACGTTTTTTTTTGTGTTCCGACTTAGATTAATTTTTCAAGATTAAAACGATAAATGTATGTTTTCGCGTTTTTATAGTAGAAACCGTGTGCATTTGACTATCTGCTGTTCAAAGCAATCTAGTCACATGAAGATATTGGGTTAACTTTTTGCTGAATAGTTTGCCGTGTTAAATTGCGTTATTTTCTTTTTATCGTTTCGTCGATATGGTTTATAGTTAGAATTGTTGTCATAAAGATGTCTGCTGTAGACAGTGCAACATTTATTTATCAGCTCTCTCTAATATGCAAATACACTCGTCTTTATTCACCTGAAATGAAAAAAAAAACTCAGAAGATATTTTGCTGCGAAACAGACTTCATCGATATGAGAAAAATTAGTTAATTTTTAATGAATTGCAAGTTTTTGATTTTGTAAAATGAATATTTCTGTCAAATTTCGCTTTGAATGTTCAAATGTCAGTGCAAAATGAACCTTATATTTTTTCTAAAATTTGAAAGATATAAACAAAGTAATCTCTAGATGATCAAAGATATTCCTAGAACTGAAGTTTGATTAACCGTGCAGATGGAGGATGAAATCGAATTTGGTTGAAGTACAGTCGGAGATTCGAAGAGATGATGAAGTGTCGTTTATATAATGACTTCCGCAATTGTTAAACGTGTATCAAAGTATGTACGAAACCAATATTGATTCAGTATCGAGAGCAATACATGTTTTGTGGAATTTTAGCGGCTTCTGTTTCTGAAAGAACGCTTAAAACTCCGTTTGTTTGTTTGTAAACAATTTGAGCCGTCTTTGCTAAACAACAACCGATATAAAGACATTTTTTGTGAAAGTTCCGAATTCTTCATTAAGCAAGTAAATACTTCAAAGCGACCATTACAACGTTTTCACCAAGCACAATTGTCCGTCTAAAAAATAATTTATTCAAAACTATCAACAATGCTTAACAAAAAAAATTGAACTCGCATGGACTTGAAGTACAATTTTGAACAAGATCGCCAACGTGTTAAAGTTTCTTTTGCGGACATTCGTGTCCCTTTCTAGGCCAAGAAAGCTTTTTAGCGATTTATCTTCCCAATTTCAAGAGCTGGTTTATCTGCTATCTGCAATGGAAGAATTCTTGTTTAGTATCAAGTTTGCAAGGAGTGAGGACTGCGATTTCAAGGAAACTTAAACGGCAGTTGAGTTATACTTCATGTTTTACTTCAATGGAGGTTTCAGTAGCTCATGAGTTAAAAGCAAGAGTTTACAGTGGGAAGATGACATTGTTCGTTTTCCGGTGATCTGTAATTAGTTCGCCATTTTAACATGAATCAGGCATCAATGACCCACCGTCTCAAAGTACTGGCGGAGACTTTTGAGTTTATTTCACAGGTATGGACTGTTAAAATACATTTCACTTTGTTACTATGAGAGACAACATAATTGTGATGGAAAATGACCTATTTTGTTTTCAAAACAAATCTCAAGACAAAACTTTAACATTGCGACTATATGACCAATTAACAGTTTATTAAATGCTGCTGTGCTAGAAAAACACATACAAATGCTATTTTGTCAACAGTACTCACTTGAAAAAGCAATCTTTGTTATTGTGTAATTCTTGCATTTCTTTGAATTTGTACCGTTTTCTTGCAGTTAAGATTAATTCAGAAAAATCGGCAAAATTTAAAGCCGCGATGCGTTGGTTGTGACATTTATGTGTAATTCTTGGATTTCTTTGAATTTGTACCGTTTTTTATGCAGTTAAAATTCATTAGGAAAAATCGGCAAATTTAATGCTGGGAGGCATTTATTGAGTCTTGACGTTCTTTTCAATCGTGTTTAGTCGCTGCAAAACGTGTAATAGTAATATAGAAAGTAGGTCACATTATTAGTATCTTCAACCGTAACTTATTTCATTGAACAAATTGAGGTGAATATGCGACTGAAACTCAGATTGTATCAACAAAATTTGCCATTTTTAACAGTCATGATAATTCTCAAGCCGTACTTACTGTATTATTAACACAAGCATTTGTTTGACAGAATGCCTTAAAACCTAAAGAAATGTGTTTAAATCTCTCCCAATGCCTAGGTTTACAAAATCAATAACTTCTCCGCTTTTTTTAATTTTTTTTTTTGAAAAAAAATCTAAAGGTGTTTTCTTTCTTATCCATAACGGGATCGAAACCAATAATCCAATGAACATACAGGTCAGATGCTCTACCTCCTAAAACATTGAGATTTCTATGAAGAGCCTGAATTAGTGTATATTTTCGCAGCAAAAATGTCTTGCGGGTAGTTAGATGGTTAAAGTTTTATGATTTTAGTATTGTGGTTATTTAGTAAAATGAAAAATGAATGTTCTTCTTAAAATTAAAGAAATCGGAAAAAGTTAACCGTTTGATTAGCGGTCAGCATTTACCATTGTTTTGTTTGAAAATATTATGTTCAACCGTGTACACGTGAACCGAAACGGAAGAAGTTGAGGTTAGCCTTACACACATGGAACAGATAGTTAAAGTAAAAGAAGGAGATCGAGAAATGTGAAATAATATGCGAAGCCCAGAGCCCAGTTTTTCAAAAGTAAAATCAGTTTATCAGTAAATTTTAAATCAAGGATGAAATTTTAATCTAATTTCCAGTTTCCTACCTGATATAACCTTTTCTGATGGAAACTTGGAGATGACTTGTCTAATTTTTGGGAATATGTAAACAGTACTTCAAAAAACTCGTTGAATTCTTTTTTCCAACTCCAGGTTTAAATGCTTGATCAACGCTTTAAGTAGAAAAGAAGGCAGAAGTTTCGAGTGTTAATTCTTCATTCTAGAGCCTTAGACGTTTACTCTGACGAAGGTCTAACGTTCGAAACGTTAGTATATTTGTAAAAAAACAAATAAGATTTTGATTTGCCTTTTTTATATAATGACATCAAATCTTAGGTGTTCTATGCGCATTTAGCAGAGTCGTTCTGACGAAGGGCTAACCCTCGAAACGCCAGCTTCTGATGGCCATCATTGAGCTATTCCACCTAGAGTTGATTAAGTGTCAAATATTTTATAAGTGCCACAGGTATTTCCTTGTGATAAAAGCATTGATTAAAATTTGGGTAAACCTTGGTTAAATTTAGGAAGTTTTTGAAAAACGCCGCCCAGGAATCGAATCTGGTTCTGTAGTGATGATAGGTATGTATCCTGACGGCAACGCCTACTGACTCCTGGGTAAATTTTAACTAAAAGTAAAGTCAGGTGTGTGCTGGTTATTTAGGCGTATTGAGGTGTACTGTGTACCTAACAAAGAATAACTCTGTTCCCTGTCAGGTTCGTGATATTCTGCAGAAGGATCCAGAAGCTCGACCTTCTGTCAGTGAACTACTTTACGATAGGGTTCCAAAGGTCTGTATTCCATTACAATTATAGATACAGCTCCTGTGTGCTAGGACTAAATACCTAGGAGTCACTTATTTTTTGTAGCGGCGTGGTTGGCACGGTTGGTAAGATCCCTGCCTTCCAACCACAAGGTCCCAGGTTCAATTCCTCGGCTGTACCGAAAATTGAACATTTGTGTGACCTTCTTTTCCACCAAAGCTTACTCGGCTTTCCATCCTATCCTTACGAGGGCGGTAAATGAGTACCAGCTTCGGCTCGCAGCTAACCTGCGATGGATTAGTGTCCCGTCCAGGGGGAGTCAAGGATTCTCATCCGCTTTAATACTGCATAAACCGGAGATAAGCATCGGCTCCGATGGACCACTAGACTTGTAAAAGGATTTAGCTAACTAAAAAAAGACCTTTAAGGACACGTTAGTTGCAGACATCATTCTTAAAACGTCCATGAATAATAGTGAGTCTGAGTGTTAGCAACTGTGAACAGCTGTTTAGTTCTTATTGAGTCCCTTCAGCACGACATATCAGCATTTAGTATAAATTTACCCACATACTATCACGAATCTTGCAATTTGATTGGCTCCCGTACTCATTAACTACTGATCGATAGTTTGTGATTAGTGAAAACTGAGCCATTTTTCTCAAAAACAAAAGCAACGGGTGCTCGGTTTTGCAATATTTCAGAGGAAGGATTGAAAAAATTGAAAAAATGATGCGATTCCCAACGAAGCAAAAGAAACAACAAAATAATGGATGAAGATTTTTTATGGTAAAGAACAAAAATGATTCGTAAGTTATGGTGTTTACATAACTTTGAGTTACGAAAAAATATTGTGTGTGTCCATATATTTTCGTGTCTAAGTTTTATCAGAATGGTTTGAAAACCAAGAAGGATCTCAACATTAAGTGGTGAGATTGAAAGGAAGAGCCTTGCAAATACTTGCAGTTATTTCGGCAAAAAAACGGGGAGCCTTTCATAGTCAACTCGCTCCGTATGATCCGAGCGGCCATTGCCGGTTGTCACGCGCGAGGAGTTACTTTTTGCTGCAAAAGTGTTTTTACTAGTAAATGTTCCATTAAATCATAATTTCTTCGAAGGTAGTATGTGAGTGGATTTATATTAAATAATTAGACAACTCGTTCTCATTCTCTATGAGTCAAACAGTCAACTTGGTGATACCTACCTCCTTGGCTATCTATTGACTCATAGAAAACCAATGTCACAACTAAGAATCTCAACTATTCGAGGCAAACCAGTTTAATATTTAAAAACCGTGATGAATTTGACTATGGAATCACTGCAGACAAATCTATTCATTGGTAAAGGGGAGTTCTTTCTCTGGTCAACCAGGTTCAAACCGAGTGCCTCTTGAAACTGCTCCATACTGCCTCCCTCATCCGTGTCCTGCTTAATTGTTAAACAGCATTTTTGCGGCTCTGGCTTGACTCTATTTGGAAACTGAATTGCTTATAGAAAGTTTCTAAGGTTTGTTCGATTTTGTTTGCAGCTTTTAGCAAAATATGAAGAGTCTACAGAGGATGAACTTAGTAGTTCAATGGAGCAGAGCAGAAGGCCCAAGACCAGGTAAGTAACAACTGTCAGACTTGGCACGCGAGCAGACAAGTAATTATACTGATACATAGACAGGAAATCAGCCAGTTAGAAAGGCAGGTATCTAGAAACAGGCGGACAGACAGACAGACAGGCGGACGGTGGGACGAACAGACAGACAGAGAGACGGATTTACGGACAGACAGACAGACAGACAGAAAATCAAGCAAATAAATGAACGACAGCAATAAGTAGACAAACAGGCAGGTAGACTAGCAGATAGATAACAGGGGAGACATGCAGGTAGGTAGGTAGGTAAATAGACAGAAAGACAAGCAGTCAGGCAGACCTAAGACAGTGTGAGCTAAGCAGCCCTACGAAGAAACTTGCGGTAATAAGAGAAGATTAGGGTCATAGAGGAATGATGCTCAGAAGGATGCTCAGACTTCCAGATTAACAAACAGGAACACAGACAAAAAAAAACTTAAGTCAGAAAAGAAGTGACCACAAAACCTCTAAAAATCAACACGTTATTGTTGTTTTAATTTATATAGGTCGTTACTATTCTACTTGGATATGATTTCCATGAGCCTTTACCCGATAGAAATTCCTAATAAAGTACAGCTGGGAGAGGTAAGTTTTGTATTAAAAACATTTTAACACTGATAGCCTCTAGAGATACGACTCCATCAAAACTTATATATAATTGAGTGAAAAACTTAATTCTGTTTCTGGTGCTCTTGAATTTGACTGTTAAATATTTTTAAGGTGGCCGTTGGTGTATCTCATGTTGCCGTGGTAACACTGGAACGTGCAGTATACACTTGGGGTGACAACAGTAAAGGACAGTTGGGGCATGGAGACTTTACAGCTAGGAAGAGACCAACATTGGTTGATGCTTTAAAAGGAAAATCTATCACAAGGTACTGTGCATTAGAAAGATGAAAACTGGCAAGACAAGCAACTGGCAAGGCTTCCATAGTATAGTTATATTGAGGTTGACGTATACTTGTGCTGTGAACAGATATTTAAAAGGGTTTTGAATATCTAAATCCTTTTATGAGCCTATTAATTTTTTGGGCAGGTGTTTATCTTCGGTTTCTGTGATGTTAACCCTTTAAGCCCCAAACACGACAAATGGCATGTTGGCAAATTCTCCCAACTGAGTTCCATACTTTCTATAGAAGTAATTTGGGAGAATTTCGCTTTTCAACTTCCACAGCTTGTTCCACTTGATCAATTCCAAGTTTCTCATTACGATTTATAATATTTTGTTTGAGTTATGTAAGGATAAGTTAGACATTGATAAATTACCTGGGGATGACGGGTTAAGCAGATGAGAGTCTCTGACTTCCTCTGAAAGTGTTTTATCGACGATACAAACCGCTGATTGAAACAAGACAGTGTGTTGATTTTTGAGAAAATAGTTTACTACGTTAAATAGATTATGAAAACTTTAAAATGAAACTCGAACGATACTTGGAGATAATTTCAAAAATTCAAAAGGCATATTTTTTCTCTTAATCCAAAGCGGAACTTTGGATTTTCCGCAAAATCGTGATTATTCCAATGTTATTGCAGGATGGATTTGACAAATGAAAGTCGCTGATCAAAGTTGGGACTGCTATAAAAATTTAAGTTTTGCATTGGCCAGTGTTCGTTTGATTATCTTACATATGAACATCTTAATTGGCCAAGGGAGCTTGGTATGAATCGTAAACAGGTATATAAAGCAGCTGGATTTTAAACTTAAATCCCATTTTGAGTTCCAATTTCTTTTACAAAGATCGACTTAGAAATCGTTTCTAGAAATTTGCTGTTTTAAAAAAATTACATGTAAAGGCTGATTTGTTTGGCGAAATCTTTTTTTCTTTTTAGTAAAACTTTAACTTTTGATGTTTGAAAATAGCCACTAATTTTGTTGTAGCTTCTATTCTGAAAACAAGAGAAATCCTTTAGTGTTTTCGTAAACAAACATTATTAAACCTGGCAACTGAATATGGTTTATCCTCGAACATTTAAACGAATTTACGTGAGATTCGTTCGGATAAGACGAAAATTAGAATATCATTAACCCTAACCCCGAACCTAAGTAGTATATAACAACGAAGTCCCTACCGCTCTTAAATGTATACCGCATTCAATTGGCAAATTTTTTTCCTCGGATAGATTTATCGACCTGTCATCCTTAAGACGACACACTCTGCGGCCAAAGGCAATCAGGAACGGCACCCTTAAACAAATGTCAGCACTTTGTGGGCATAGAGTAAGACAACTCCCCTAGGTTTAGATATTCGAGGATCAAATATCTCATTCTTTTGCTGCAGGGTTTGCTGTGGAGAGAAGTTCAGTGTATTTGTCACTGATAATGGTATAGTAATGACCTGTGGATCAGGTGACCATGGCTGCCTGGGGCATGGGGATAGCTCCAGTGATTCCAAACCCAAGCTAATTGAAGGACTTTTGAGTTTTGATGTGACGGCCGTCTCTTGCGGTCCGCAACATGTGGCTGTCTCGTGTAGTGACGGATTGGTGTTCACGTGGGGCTGCGGGGCTGATGGGAGACTGGGACTCGGGAATGAAGAGAATCAGTAAGTTGTTAACATCTGTACACATGCGTGTTATTTGTAAATAGTTGCAGCCACTTAAAGTGCAGAAGAAACAGGGAAAACAGCTACTTAATATGCATGACGTCATAAGATGACTTTCACGATACCTCTTTCAAAGCTGTTAAAAACCGAAAAAATTGAAAACTCAAAAATTAGATAATAAAAATCCGAAAAGTTTAACTGCAATACACCTGAATACCCAAAGATTTTACTAAAATGTTGTAGCTCCTGCGAACAAGTCATTTCATCGTTTGACTTTACGCTAGATATTAATGTGATAACTTGCTAAAAATTTATTTTCGTTAGTAAATCGATAAATACACCATTGTTTCTGATGATAAACGTAAAAATTGGTAATTAGTTAATTTGACGGTTCTTGCAATTTAAAAATGGGAACTGGTAGCGTTGACGACGAAACTAGTGGCGGTTATCATCTCTAAAATCTACCACGAAAAATGGAGTTTGAATTCTAGCAGCATAAACAGCTGTTTTTGCCAAACTAGGCCTCATCAGCATTCCATAGCTACAAAACAAGCTTGGATTCCCTAATGGGAAAATCAAGAGTCATAAAAGCATACTGCATGTTAAATGTGGCCGGAAAGTTGTAATTTCTATATACCGTAATTATTCGATTTACCGCACCCCCTTCGAATGATCGCACCCCCGGGTAAGCGCACCCCGTTCAAACAAACATTTGTTATAAGCGCACTTACTCGAATAAGCGCACCCTTAAAAATTGAAAAAAATTTAATAAGCGCACCTTACGGTAAATCGAATAATTACGGTATTATAAAACTTTAAAAAAAACTTTTTTGGTTGATTTGACCGTCCTTAGGTTTAAAAAGTGCGGCACATTGGTTCCGTATAAAATTACCAGTTAAAACAAAAGGTTCTCGTGTGAAAAAGTGTAGTTCAAAAGATTTTTGTTTGTTCAGACAGGGTTTTAAATTAGCAATGAAAACAGCTTCTTTAACTTTCGGGTTTTCCAGTAAGTCGCGGAATTAAGTGTTTTCCATTTAAAAGTGTGATCTTTATGTGCAAACATTTTGAAGTATGAAATGCTGTTAAAAAGTGTAAGTGAACAATAATTCAAAAAAAAAATAGCAGAAACTGTTGACGACAGTAATGCGGGAATAATAACAAAAGGTCAATTTGTAACCCCAGAGGAAATCGGTTTGTTGAGCCTAAATATAGGTCTTTTTTAAAACTCTTTAAAAACATTTCGACCGCATTTATTTATATTTAGTTTATCGAAATTTTTAGTTTCAAAATTTGTCTTCCTTATATATTTCTTCTCCTATTTTTCACGTAACGCACAGTTGTCTTTTTGTTACTTATTTCTTTTCCAACTTTACATAATACACAACAGCTTTTTGCTATCTAGTATTTTTTGTGACGTTTTACACATCAGTCGATTAAACTGTTCAGTGAATTGACATGCCAGGTAAGATTTCAGCCAATACGAATTTACTTCATCTCAGCGAGGAGAACCTTTCGTGCAGGCCCTTCTTATCTTCCGAGTCTTCACTTCTCCCCAGTCCCCCTTTATCTCGCGCGCTCGATCACAACATGAAGGGCTGCACGCAGGCTAATCTTTTAAGCATGAGCTGTTCCAGCGAAGGACTAACCTTTGAAACGTTGGCTCCTCTTACTACTTACGACGGTAGAAAAAAATCACCCTTCATTTTTCAAAAAAAAAATACATCCAGTAGTCCTAAATATTCACCAAACGTTTCACACATTTCTGTCTGTTTATATTGACTCGTAGGTTAACTCCAGCCCAGGTGCCTCTCAGTAACGTGTTTGTAGCTATCAAGGACGTTCGTTGTGGAGTTGATGGAACAATGTTTCTCACAGACACCGGAGCTTTGCTAGCTTGTGGCAGGTAGGATATAGACACCTGTAAACATTTGTAAGTCTTGTTATTAAATCAAATCAGCCTTGCTAATCGCCTTCCTTGCAGTCAAGAACTGAATTACGAGGACGCGGCTCAACGAGGTTGGACCGCAAGCATTTTAAAGGCGCACTCAT
>JAOEHV020183312.1:0-11423 GCA_025447995.2 Isaurus tuberculatus | reverse complement strand
AATTTTTATGATCAATGTCGTAAGTAGTGTGAGAAGCTGACGTTTCGAGTGTTAGCCCTTCATCAGAGCTACTGTAATTTAGAAAACTAAAGATTGAAATTTTTATGATCAATGTCGTAAGTAGTGTGAGAAGCTGACGTTTCGAGTGTTAGCCCTTCATCAGAGCTACTGTAACTTAGAAAACTAAAGATTGAAATTTTTATGATCAATTTCGTAAGTTAGTGTGAGGAGCTGACGTTTTGAGCGTTAACAATTCGTGTAAGCAACTGTAATTAAGATAATCCAAGGTTGAAATTTTTATGCTCGATATCATTGCCGTAAGTAGTGTAAGGAGCTGACGTTCACGTGTTTGCCCTTCTTCAGAGCTATTTACTATTACAATACTCATGCCCTGAACAAACACTTTAATAAATTATATGGTCCAAATAATATGCATTTAAATGCCGAGTACAAAAACTCGCAGATTTCAGAAGAATACAGAGTCATGTATTTATATCAAAACTTTTACAAACCTATGTATTTTGTTGCATATGACATCATTATCTTTAAGAATAAAGTCTGCAGAAATTCGTTCTCCATTCACTGCGGGACAAAATTGAAACTTTGGTTTAACATGAAAACGAAAATTGTAGTTTATTAAATTACGTAGCATAATTATGAACAAACTGGCAAAAAATCTCAAGAAAAATATGACAACGATTTTAATGCTAAACATGTTTTTGGCAAGTTGCTGCCATCATCTTTACTACTTGACAACAAAACAAAGCTCCATAGTAGTGTTATAGAGTAAAGAACATGCTATCGTCGAAACTTATCATATGTTTTGGTTTTTCCACTTGTATCTTTGGTTTAATTACTAGAAATTTTCCTTTTTTATTCTGAACTACAAATTAAATGCTTTATTTAACGTCTTTACGTGCAGGGAGTGGTTGTCCAATCTCCCGAGCCAGAGGCAAATGTTTAAGCGGTCGATGGCACAGATTTTGGTATTAAAGTTGATTCTATGGAGGGAGGAAAGCTAAATCCTTTTCAGAGCCTAGTGGCCCATAGGAGCCAGCACTTACTTCCGGTTTCCGTAGTGTTAAGCAGATAAGAGTCTTTGAGTCCCCCTGGACAGGACACTAATCCATCACAGGTTAGCTCCCAGCCGAAGCTGGTACTCATTTACCGACCTTGTAACGATGGAAAGCCGAGTAAGCTTTGGCGGAAAAGAAGGTCACACAAATGTTCAAGTTTTGACAGAGCCGAGGAATCAAACCTGGGACCTTGTGGTTGGAAGGCAGAAATCTTACCAGCTGCACCAACCACGCCGCTTTAAGGCATCGTGGAGGAGGAAAACTGGAGAAAAACCCTCGGAGTCAGATTGAGATCGACAAATCTCAGCCCATGTGTGAACCCCAGGATTCAAGTGTATGAACAAGACAACAGTACAGGCAGCACAAGTGTACTAGTAAATAATATTCAGGGGTAGCAGAGCTTGGACGTTCAGAGAGGTCAATTGCCTCAATCAACTTTTTTCCCTGCTTTAATTTCCTAAATTGAAAACTGATTGCTCTTTTAAAATACAGGCAGATAGTTAAAGAGGTAACTTTGCTCAACATAACTCAAGCATGTTTTAATAACCTTGCTATTCTCAAAGTATAGTTATAAAGACAGAACAGATCAACTAAATCTAATCAATGAGGCCAGTGAGTTTGCAGGATGCAACAATGACCATTTGGCAAGTTTACCAAATCTGACAGTAACACAGTTTGATGACCAATCAAAAAGTTTCTTTTTTGTTTAGTTGTTAATGTTTATGTAAACTCTAATCAAATGCTAATATTTCTATTGTTATATGTAAAAAATATATTTGCTTGGAGTTAAGCATCCACTGACATTTCAGAAAATTAACTTTAAATTTACTGCCCCCCCCCCCCCCTAAAATTCTCCTATACATGAAATTCCCCCTGCACTGTAAAACATGATTTGTGGTTCATTGTTATTTGCTCCACAAATAAAGGACCTAAGGCATTGTTACCCTTCTAGTCACACTCCACAAGCATTACGCTTTGGCTGTTCAGGGCCCAAAATAATGGCCGGTCAGAATGGCGACTTGACCTAACAAAACCTTACATTCCGGGCCCGGTTATCTTGACAGTTGAACTGGAGTATCAGAACTATTATTTTGTGTCGTTCCTGATACACTGTCAAATCATTAAATGGATATACTCTTTTTGACGGAGGCTGTTTTCTCTTTCTATCAAAACTGATGCTTTGTAACATAATAAGTGAAACTCAACAATACTGCTTTTACTCAGTGCATAGTTAGTCTCGCTCGACTAACTATGCTCAGTGTTAACAAAAGCACGTTAAACAGTTTTGGGACCTTTCGCATCAATTTTTTTGTCAATTTTGTATAATATATTTCAGTACCTTGAGAATGGCATCAGAATGACACAGAAACATTGGTTCGTAACACTAATATATTTATGTAATTACATATCGAAATACCTATTAATTGTACCTGTTATTGTTCCCCTTTGAATGGCATCCATCTAGAGCAAGCAAATTAAAGTTATTTTTCAACTTTTTAAAAACAATAATTAAAAAACGCAACAACCTTCTACACTTATTCACGAGACTTGAGACGTGTAGTAAGAAACTTGTAAGCTGTCTGTGTTCTATTGAGTTTTTACAAATATGTCAGAACTTTGGTTTAACTCCAACATTTGCCAAAGTTACTGAATCCAAAGCAACAAGATGGAAAAAGTCATCAAAAGATTTTCAAAAAAGCATATTAACAGAAAAGCTATGTGTCAAACAGAAAGAGCTAACCCATCGGAGAGAAGAAATTAACAACTTGTAGAGGGAAATTTGTGAATCCTGTTCCTTGTTGAGTTACATGGCCATCCTCAATGTCATCACCGCAATCCGTGAAAAACATTATGATAAGGTTATGAAGACCCACACCAAGAAGATTTCGCGTCTACTATCAAGAGAAACGGATGTGGATAAGCATATTTAATTACGAACCACTCGTCGCATAGGCTTTCCTTCTTTGAAAAACTGGTCTTGTGCCGAGGGCTCAAATTCTCCCTTCAGCAGCAAACATCAAAATCTAAATGATTAAATCTAAAATTCTCAATGTATTTTTAAATTGATATCATACTGAATAACATTAACTGTACCTTAAACAACATGAAAAACCAAAAACGACAATAAAAAAATTAGGGTCAGTGACCAACAATTAGGGACGGTCGGTAACCGGAAACACACATATTTTTTGTTTGGCCTTACTATGATAAAAAACAAAAACCACTCCATTGACAAAAGTTGTAATTATTAATTTTAGCTGGCTGAAAACTTCACAATTCTAATTCAACTTGGGTAAATAAATTTGTTCAGAGTTGCATGAATCATCAGAAGTAATAATAATATTCACTCTAAATATTTAATTATAGGCTCATAATACAAAATGTTTACATTATGAGATTGGAGAGGTTTCATTGAGCAGAAAAGAACCATAGATCAAAGGTAGGGATGGTACAGTGCTTTCAACGAACCAAAACACAACCACTGCTCTGAGTTAGGTACATGCTATTTTTGCTTTCCCAAGTAGCAAAGAAAAAATAGTTATTTGACAAATGAATTTCTTTTGGCTTTCATTAGGAGCAGAAGGTTTGTTTTGTTTTAGAATTTTACCACTCTTAGGTGGACGGAGGGCCTTGAATGGGCAACCCATAATAGAAGGTCTCCAAGGGCCTACGGTTTAACGTCCTTATCGAAGAAGATGCGAAGGTCTAACAATTTGCAGATGTTAGAGCAAAGGCAGCTCCTTCTTCTCAGTTATTTTAAGACCCTGAGTGAGAATCCGGCTGGGAATCGAACCCCGGCCTCCCACACAGCAGACTGGCACCTTACCAACTAGGCTAACCAGGCGGTGGTTCACAAAGTCATCCTTAAAAGTTGCTTGATTCAGATTTGACTTTCAGTTTAATTTTTATTAGCTTGCTAAGCAGGCTTTACATGCACATAGCAGTGCAATGAGTTACAGTACTCTAGTTGCTTAATGTGGAACAGCTGTGAAATTCTGTTTGCCAATATTCACTTTTTCAGTTTCATTAGCAATCACAAAGGAACGATTTCAAACCCTGCTAGCTAAAATTAAACAAAAAACATACATAATACTCTTGAGTTTCTGATCTGAACTCAGTTGAGAAAACATCAATCAATGTTCGACCAACCCATCTCCCCTTGCAGTGAGTTGTAAATGTGAAATAATATGGGTGCACATGGCGGAGGCCTTTAAGAGAAAGAGAAAAAAAAACAAAATAATCATTTTAATAAGCAAATGTTTAAGTAACAAAAGTATATTTTCAGGAAAGATTTGCAAACAAAGCCAGTAAAAACACAGGGAAAATCAAAATTTACAACAGGTACTATCTTAGTATTTATGTTCACTGTAGTTGTATCAGTTTCTACGGGTTATTGTGTTTAATAATAGGGAGACTATAGCTGCTTGGAAGTGAATGGTTAATCAAGCTATATTTTTTGATAAAAAAAGGATCATTTATCAAAAAAACGAAACTGAGCTTTTTTATTGCAAACATAGGATTTCATATGAATTTACTGAGTAAGCTGTGCTAGACTGCAGTAATGTCCCGGGAGTATATATACATTGGCTTGCAATTGATTCGTTAGTTGTTTCATTATCAGTTTTTATCATATGGCTTAAAACAATACATACCATTCTTTACAAAGTACGTCGTCTCCTTGTAAATTTCTTCATCAAATCCTGGCTTCTTTCTGACAGAAACTTTTACTTTTTTTTCCTTGAACAATAAAAAATAAAATAAACATTATTCAGGTAACAGTGTTCCTAATACTACTTGTTCACTCACAAAATACAAAGGAAATTCACCTTGTTAACTTTTTGTTCTTCTTTCCCTCGCTTCCTTTTTTCCCCTTCAGAAACTCTTCCCACTATTTCACCTCCATTCTGCACATGTTTGTCCGCCATTTTGTTTCATTACGATGGAGGAAGACTTGAACCTAGCATAAAACTAAATGTGGGGGGGGGGGTAGGGAAGTCTGCTACGTGTTTATTGATCATGTATTAATTTTTGAGCAGTTAAAAAATTTAGTAACAGTATTTTGAAAAACGTGGTTAAATGATTGTAATATTTGTGACTTTAAGTTTAGGAAGTGCTATGGATATATATAATATATATAATGCAAAAACTTTGATAATAAGTCATTTTCTAAGCCTCTCCTCCCTAAGAACTATTTTTGTTAAATCTGCGCCTGTCGAAAACGATTAGCTGACATTGTTAATTAAAAGTGTTGTGGTTTCAAAGTAATTCATTTTCAAAGTTCATTCAGTATATAACATTTTGGGGAAAGAAAGATGAACACTGCTGTCACCAAGGGACAAAATGTTCTTCTTTTATGGTCCGGAGAAACTCCATCAAAGCAGATTGAAGAAGTGGTGAGCGAGTTGAATTTAAATGTCGGCAACGAAGGAAAAGTCAGTGTTGAGCACGAAGAACGACTGGCCATGTGTAAGTGGGGCGTTAACTGTATCAAAACGTCAGGATTTGCATTATTTGAAATGATGATATGTTACAGCCATTTTCATTTACACGTGCGTGCCGGCAGTTTGTTTCCAACGTCGTATATTACTTCAATCAAACCTTGTTCGACTCGGATCTTGTCGGCAACTGCTTTTTAAATAAAGGCTTTTGATTGACGTCCACCAAACACTAGTTCGGTAAACAAAGTGCAGGATCGCACGTGTGAATGAAAATGGTTGTATTGTAACACGAAGCTATATTTCAAATACTCTCGTGGAAATTTTAAGATGCAGATTTAAAAAAAGTTATAAAGAGTGCCGGAACTGGTTGTTTTGGCAACTAAGTTTTTATAAATGGCAGAAAAGGAAAGCCAGGCCAGTGAATCTGTATAATTCCAGGTGGCAATTGGACATTTTCTTTATAATGAAGAGAAATAGTGTTAGCTCTTTTCTGGTTATGGGTGTGAAACCATTCCTCAGAAAGAAAAATCAAATCCATTATTCATTGTGTGACAAATTATCCTTGAAAAACTCGGAAAAAATTCTCAATGATCCTTATAAAACTGTACTTAATTTATTAACCAAATTGATTGAGCCATGTAACAATATAAAGTTTTATCTTTTTGACTACTCAGGAGTTTCTGTGAGTGGGGGAGGTTGAAGGGCAAGGGATCTAATCTACTTTAATAGTAGCAGTACTTAGCATTGCACATCATGAATATAGATTTGATTCTACCTTCAAAACTGGATTGAGTGCAACCCTTGGAAAATAAAAGTAGAGAGATTTTTCCCAGGGCATTCTTTCCTGCAAATTTTCAAAGTTTTGCCTTCTGAAAACAGAAATTTAACTATTTTATGGACAAAATAACAGTCACAAATCCAACTTTACTTTCAAGATTGTACAACAATATCATTAATGCCCCCTTGATTACAACTCAAGTTGATAGCACAAAGAGTAACCAAAGTTATACTCATGGTCTTTAATTTCACGATATCAAGCTATCAATCCTTCCTGCACTTTGCCTTATAATTTGAATTTTTGGGTAAAACTCATAAATTTTTGTAAATATAGGAAGACAGGGAAATTACACCCACAATAAGGAGACTCAGGGAAAATCAAAGATTTGGAATCTCTAAAGTATTTGTTTTTACTATCATAAGTACTTAATGTTATGTACAATCATTATGATGATTTTCTATCTTATGTTTCTTTTGCAGCTTGTCACAAAGACTCAAGTTTCGATGTGGCAATGTCTGGAGTTCTGTTCCCATCAGTGTTGGTCCACAGTATTGAGCTGCTTTCAGAAGTTGCTAGGATACTAAAACCAAATGGGAAGCTTATTATAAGAGAGTTATCAGGTATCACACTAGCTACACAATACTGAGGTGTTGTCAGATTGCTCAATTATGCCTGCCTCCCATAAAATTTGTTTTTGTTTTTTGGAAAAAAAGATTGGAAGGGGACATTATGTCTCTTGTTAGCTAAACCATTAATATTCCTTGTGGTTCATGGGGTTAGTGCATATCTCTGGAGGGTCATTTACCCCCTAGATACATTAGGACAATAGTCCATCACAGGTCAGCTCCCAGTCGACACTGGCATTCCTTTACTGACCTTGAAAGATAGAAAGCTGAGTCAGCTTTGTTGGAAACAAAAGTCAGACAAATGTTTAAATTTGGGTAAAGCTGGGGTTGATCTTAGACTGTGTGGTTTAAAGGCAGAGATTTTGCCTATGATTAACAAGTGGCATCAGTGGAAATCACTTCCCCTGCTGAGAAGGTACTGAAAATAAGCTTGCTGTAAAAAGTTTCTGAAAAAATATTTACTTTTTTTTAACATTAACTTGAAATAACTTTTGGCAGTTGCCTGCAAAAAATAAGGAGATCCTAGCACACCACCTAATGTTATGAGAGCCATTTCATATTAAAGCATCGTCATTTGCAAAACAAACAACAAAACAGCAATATGTGGCATTATCCCCCCCCCCCTAGCGAGACACTTCTTCCAGGAGCAGACCTACTGAGGAGGGACAGGGTCACACTGAACAGAGCCAGATCCACGGTAGCTGTGGGACCAGTGACAACATGATGAAATTGGGCAAATCTGCTAGTTCATCCTGCCCCTGTGGAGAAGACCCCCAAACCATACAGCACCCTCTATTTCACTGCAAATTTGGTTGGACCTGCTCAGAGAGTGATCTTCAGGAGACCAACAAAACAGCCTGTGCTGGATTCAGAGTTGGAGCAGCAAGATATAATCATGATGATGATCTGAAAACCATAACAAACATTTACTGCATTTGAAACACTGATAAGAAAGATTTAGGGGTGGCAAAAACTTTAGAGCTTCCCAACTGCACAATAAACTGAGAAGATTGGGCTGAGGCTGTCCTAATAGTAGTGCTATTGTTTTCATTTTAGCTGTCACTGAGTATGTAATGGGTGAAAAGGGTTACATATGTTGTAATTTAACTTCCCAATTTCCTTTTCATGATTTGTTTTTTTTCCCAAAGTAAAGTTACTCTTTACTGGAAGCCAGGTAGATGGTAAACTGTTCTAACCTTGGTGATCTACAAACTAATAAGACAAAAAATACCTACATTTTATTTTAATTTTTTTATAAAATCAGTTTTTATGTCATTGTCAATAAAATTTAATTTTATGATTTTTAGGTTCAATTGGAAACTTCAGAACAGTGGAGAAAATTGTTTCATCATTAAAGCTGTCAGGGTTTGTCAACATTTCTGAGGTATGTTTAATTTTAAATATATTAAATTTCTTGAAAGAGTTTATCAATTGATTGGTTTAGAAGAAAGTTTTAAGGCCCTAAATATTTATTTTAAAATAATTTTATAAAGATATAGTTCATAAAGGAAAAATTATATTAATTTTGGCCTAAAGTGTAACTGAGCTTTTCAGTCCAGGTTCCATGCAAGGCCTGTCTCCATCCATCTGGAGTTCTTTTCAGTTTAGTTAAATTATTAAACATTACCTTTATTATTTTGTTCCATAAAAAATTGAACAAGTTGTAAAATTCAAAAACTCCAAGTACTTTAATTCATGCCAATCTATAATCTATGATTATCTGATATACAGTTAGTCACATTTAGCTGTTACCATTTTCTTTCTCCAACATCAGGCGAAAGAGGTTTGTTTAACTGACGAAGAAAAGATTGAACTTAGGCAAATATTGGCAAACCAGGATTCAGTTAGCATTTTTGAGGTAAACCTGCATAACTTACACAGCTTGTAAACTTAAAATCTAAATTAATATTACTGTGTGCAGATTGTAGTTCTTATTTGAAATATAGAATAATGTTCAATAAATAATAGTAATAATAAATAATAATAAATAATGTTCAATATTCTCAGAAGATGGCTTAAGTGATCTTCTCAGAAGATGGTTAAGTTGTAACAAAATTAATATTAAAGAGGGTCTACAGGGTTCGTACGGGTCATGGAAAACCTGGAAAGTCATGGAATTTTAGAATTTCATTTTCCAGGCCTAGAAAGTCATGGAATTTCGATTAGGGTCATGGAAAGTCATGAAACCCAAATTACTGCACAGAGTCGGACACTTTTGTCTAAATATTATTGTAGTAATGCTGCTAAATCTCAAAGGAACATCTGTTCCCTTTATTCACCTTGGTTAGTATGCTAGGAACAGAACAAATTGAGAATGCTTCTTAGTTATCGAGAAAAAAAATTGAACAGCACTAGGTCATGGAAAATTATGAAATAGTGCAAACCCTGGTCTAACATAGGTTTCTGAGACTGTCCCTTTTACATCCCACCCTTGTACAGCTGATCAAGCTACAGCCCACTCTACCCTACATTTGCCTAAATGATATATACCTACATTAAAATGAGAAACTAGCTATGCCTTAAGGCCCTGTTACACAAGGCAATTTTTTCAGCAACGTGTAATGCAATGGCACTGCGTTGCAAGTTGCTGACAAAATTGCGCGTGTAACTTCTCTCTGTGCAACTGGCAATGCAACATTGCAAGTTGCAGAAAAAGTTGAACAATCTTCTACTTTTCGCAAAGTTGCGAAGCCAGTTGCAGCGTGTAACTATACTGGGCAACCTGCTTCGCAATGCCAATATTGCAACCAAGCTGCTTGTCCAAGAACAACAACAAAGACAACACTGCTTTAATTTCTATGACAACCTTCCATCACACAAGAAGTGCAAATTAAAAAAACTTTGAATTGAAAACAGCAGGCCGGCACAGTGCAAAAAAGAGAAACAAATGAGTTACTTTGCACGCATGACAGTCACATCATGTTTTTATGTATCTCGTTTTATTGCAGGCAACAAACGAGATCATTGCGAGTTGCAAAAAAAATTGCCCTCATCTGACATCTCACATCAACTTGCAATTTTTTGTTATCGTCAGCATTGCATTGCAAGTTGCTGAAAAAATTACCTTGTTTCACTCAGTCCATTTCTCCCCATTTTTAGTTCACCTCCAACAAGCCAAGTTTTGAAGTTGGTGCAGTAACTCAGCTATCCTTTTCGAAGAAAATAGGTGAGTCTTTGTATGTAAAACAGGCTAGAGTCTAAGATATACCATTCAATGTTCTATTTACCCCACCTCAAAACATCACATTTTACAGGGTTTGTGTGGTACTTGAAAGTCCTCAAAACTCCTTAAAGTGCAAGCACCACAAAATTGACTTCGCCTTATTGGTTAGGGTAAGGGGTCTAGTTTTTACATTTGTTGGTTTTATGTGTGACCAAGACTTAGTAAACAACAAAGAAGCTGGAAAAACAGCTAATATGCATGACGTCATGAGATAACATTGATTTCATAATACCTTTTTCATAATTGGCACCTAAATTTAAAAGTGGATATTCAAAAAGTAAATACTAAATACCTGTAAGTTCAACTATCAACACACTCAGTATGCTAACGATGTACTAAAGTGTTGCTGTACCAGCCAGTACACTAAGTCATTTTATTATGTCACAGACCAAGGAGTGGAATGGTCACTAGTCACTTTTTGACACTGAATTTGAATGTGAAAACTGACCCAAAATTAATTATTTTCAAGCAAAGACAATACTAACTACTAATTAAATAACTCTGACTAACTTCAAACTGTTATGATTTATTGTTATAGAAACAAAACCCAAGGTAGATGAAAATGTTGCTAAGATCTGGACTCTCTCTGCTCAAGATGATGACCTGGTAATATGATTTGAAATTTCATTCATAATATAAACTATGTACTCTATTAAGGTTAATATGACATGTCATTACTTCATGCTTCAGGCCTTATTGTTATTTAGTATTATATGTATGAGATATAACCACACGTATATATAAATTTGAAATTGACTTCCTAATCTATTGCTTCAAAAATATTCTTATTTCTTTCCAGGACATACTTGACTCAGACACTCTTTTAGATGATGAGGACCTGAAGAAACCAGACCCAGCATCACTGAAGAGTAATTTCACTTGCTACTCTTTAACAAAATATATATGTCTGTTTTAAAAGTTGTTGTTCTATTTAACAAAGAGTGGAAGTTAAAGTTGGTCAGCAGGATTACTGTTACCTCCTACTCTCGAGAATAGGGAATAGGGAAAACCGTACTCCCTAGATAACTCATTGTACTGGGATAACCCTACTCCCTGAGACAACTGACCTCATTTGAACAGGCCCTTATGCACCAGTCAATGTAAACCACGGCCCCCCGACCCCCGGGACATAGCGGGGGATGTAACATTCCTACAGTATTACATTTCGACTTTTACCCCGGCCCTTGGGGGAATCTGGACTGTCACTATCCCCGCCCCTAGGGCCCCAGTCAAACAGATGAGGAGACTATAAATCAACACCTATATCATGAATATTCAACA
>JAOEHV020183213.1:0-13526 GCA_025447995.2 Isaurus tuberculatus | reverse complement strand
TGCTCTGACAAATTGAATCATCATCTTAAACGTAGACTTCGTCAGTATTTATATCATTGTTTACATGCTGAAACCGTGAACAATAACGAAATATTTAAAAGCAAAATGTTACAAATGATGTCTTACTCCATGAGAAGCCCGAGTTCACGCAGCTATGCGTCTTGTTCTTGTATTAAAGTGTTCATTTGCATACGTGCTGGAAATCACGTCATGAGTTAAATAAATCGAAAAGTTTCGGCATGATCATGAATCAGATGCCTTCAGAAGGTGGAAGTGTTGTGTAAACAACGAAAAATTCTTTTTATGTTCATCCAATTTACTGGACGAGTAAAATACATACTCTTGGGTGCTTAATACAAGGGGGGGGGCCGCTTATTAATTTTTTTATTTTTTTTTCCAACCCCCTGAACCTTATTAAGACCCCCCCCCGTTATTATATTTCAGAATCGAATAGGATAACCTATACCATTTTTCAACATACTTTCTTTTTTTCATCTTTCTTGTCGCGAAAAGGCGTCGAATTGTTTGCTGTACAAATTAAAGGCATCTATAATACGAATAATTAAAGAAATAATTCGAAAACATTCCAAACATATTTAAGAACTTGTTTGACTAGTTGATTTTTTTTGTTACTTTTCTTCTGTTTTATGGATCATATTTTAAAAGCATATTTTACAACTTAATGGTATCCACTCTTGTTCTTTATTGTGAGTTGCTAAAATTCCCACTCCCCAATTTTCTGACCCCCCTGGATATTAAACCCCCCCCCGCTAATTGAAAATTGAGAAATGTTCCAACCCTCCCAGATATTAAGACCCCCCTTATATTAAGCACCTGAGAGTACCAAATGATTTAGAAATAATCGCATTACCCGCACCTCTGTATTACCCGCAGCAACATCGAAATACAGAAAAATTAACGTATTACCCACGGGTAATCGTCTGGAAATTACGGTAGTCGGATGCACTACCACTGGGTGTCGGGAACTCGTATGGCAAGCAAGGGTTTTGACTAGTTGTGAACTGTATCACAGTTTTTAATACCAGTGAATGTGTTATGGTCACATTTATCGTTTAGCTGTCAGTATCACACAGTCATTTTAATAAAAACACTATAAGAATCCATAAAATAGAACAATTGTTTGATAAATAACACATAAAAACTGAGCTCCAGGTGGGAATCGAACCCATGACCTTTCATAAACACTAGTCTGATTGGCAATGCACACATTTCCCATCCTGTTGTCTTACCCTTGATAAATTAGACTGCTCAGTGCAAGATTGATTTCTAGCCACATTTGTAAAGATTAAAAATTAAAGTGAAACTGTTAAAGGAAAACTAGGTTAAAACCCAGCTTTCAATAAAACAACAGAGTGTTAATGCCAAAGACTGAACTCACAGTTTTAAGGTGTGGACCACTTTATTTAGTTGAACTGCTCACATTACATCATTTTCTATATATAACCACTTACAATGGACTCTATAACCCTTCATACTGACATTAAATTATTATTGACTTGGGTTGAAATCTTGGCACACTGGCTGGCAAGCACAGACCAAGTTTACTTAATAAACCAGAACAAATCAGCTATTGGTCTTGATCTTACATAACTCACTACTGATTTGTTTATATCAGTGTTATTATTAGAGACATGTTATAAACCATCTTCATGTCTAGGGAAGCATCACAAATGCGTTCTTTAACTATAGTGGTCAGCTAGGCCAAGCAATAAATATTTGTTATGACTTTTCTACAACCAATGTGGGTTTGGTTTACTTTATAACTAAACCATGATGAATTAAGATTTCATAAAAGCTTCAAACTTTCAGTGTCAAATCACAAATAGAGCAGAATTATTAATTAATGTAAAACAATTTTTCAACAACTGAAGGAAAAGATCAAGTTAAGAATGCTTCTACTGGCTATCAAAAGCTCTTCTAACTTCTGCACAGCTTGATGACTCTGTTGCACTGTTGCTGTTTAGTGCTTAGTTTCACTGTTGGCAACTGGAATTTTTAGGGCAGCAAGCTGTGGCCCAATAACCTCTGCAAGAGCATGATAGCAACTCTTTTCCTTTGAAGGTTGGTAGGGTCTCTTTAATTTCCTGTCCTCAATAACTGGCATAGCACTGCTCACTCCTGGATATGTTGTGGGAACACACTCCCCTTGTTCCATTTGAGTCTCTTGCTCCTCTAAATCATCAGTTGGATGGGTAATAATGGATTCTCTTTCCTGCTCATTTTTAGCCAATACATATGTGTCCATAGTGAAACCATTTGATGCACAAGCCATCAGTCTCGGGGACGAAGGAGAATTCTGTTCTGTGATAACTGGCTGATCCTGTTCTACTGGTCCCATGGACCATCCCACATGCTCTGTACCTTGGCAGGTATTTGCTGAATTGCCATCAACATAATTTATAGCTGGCCCTATCATTTCTGTATTTACTTGCCCAGGCTTTCTGGAAGGAACTTTTAACTTGGCCAACTCTGGACCTATTGCCATGGCAAGTTTTTCATAGCACCCTTTTTTCTTTTGCTTCTTGGATTTCTTTTTTCTTCGTGGTTTATTAGATTTACCAGTCTGTGATTCCACCTGATTGTTCTGACAGTTTGAAATCTGAAAAATCAATTGAAAACATTTCTAAGTGAAGAAAACTTTGGTCTAAACCCAATAAATTATAACACCATGATTTAAAACTAAACTAACAGTGTATACCAGCCATACTTTTCCCTACATTCTTCTAAATTCAACTTTTTCTTATCTTCTTTTGCTTTATACTTCTGATAAGCATATATTTAAAAATCAGTTTTCATTATTTCATTTCTGACACAGTCGCAGGTTTTCCACTAAACAAGAAATAGCCACGGATAAATCTATGACTATGTTATCTCAGATAATAAATAAACGCCAAACCATTTAAGTATTACTCCCTTTTAACTGTGTCTTGTGCCGATAACCGTCATGAGGAATAATCGTACAAAGGAATACACAGTCATATATTTTAGGATTTTCACCTACCATGTCTTGCACTCTGAAAGCTTTATTTTCCATGCTTTACGTATATATCTTGTTTTTAGATATACTATTTTAATTCAATAGCGCTCCGTGTTATTCCCAGCAGTGTAAAATCAGTGTCGAACTTCAGTTCTGGAGATACTTCAAGAGAACGAAATAGCAACTAAAATTTTCTCTTGATATTACGCACCAAAATGTTGGGAAAATCCCCCATCCCATAATTCATTGCATTCTTCCTGCTACACAGGCAGCCCAGTTACCTAATGTCTCCTCGTGCAAGATTGTTCACATTTGTATCCATTTAATACTACTAAACTACGAAAACGAGAATGTGTCGCTTCCTCTCATTTCTTAATCTTTGGCTAAAGCGAACAAAATGGCAAACTGTTGGGCCAATACATGAGTTTTTGAAAAAAAAATATCGGTCTCCTAAAAATTTCTTATCTCTAACTAAGTCTGGGTGCCAAAATCGTCAGTGAGCAATACTAAAAAAATTTCCCCATTTTATTTTAGAAACTGGGACATTTGCTAATGAAGCAAAAAAGCTAGTATAAACAATGAATTACCAATTCTATTTTCAAGCATAGACAACCAAGTTCAATATCTTTTGATTCATAAATACATACTAAGAACAATATATAAATACAGTAGGAAAGGGAGACCCTTAGCCTCAATTTTTGGCACATTAGAAGATTCCGACGTAACCGCAAAATTTGATTCTGGACGGCAATCAAACTAGTAATCTTTCACGGGACCTGAAAATAATTTAACTTCGCATTTTATATTTTGAACTGTTTTATATAATTTTGACCAATTTTTGTCGGTCCATAAGACCAAGGTTTTTACATCTAAAAACATAAGAATACTTCCCAAGAAAATGAGGCTAAACTAAAATCTTCCCCGCAGGTTTCGATATCTGACACCTCTTTGTTGATGAAAGTCATGTGTCGTTGATGACGGAAAAGAAATAGAAGGGAGATGCCCAAAAATGGCCAGTCTAAACGTAACATGGGTGAATGAAGTCACACCCCCCTGTAACATGAGCCCCACCCTTGGACCAATCACAGTCTCATTCGGCCCTCACGTGAATAATCTGAGAAAACTACTTTGCGATATAGCCAAGATGGTGGATCGATTAGGTAAGTTTTAAAACTTATTCTTCGTAGTGTTTATTTAATCTTCCGAATTGTTGATCGTAATTTCAAATTTGCAAGAAGCCAGGTAAATGTACATCAAATAACTGCCAACGTTGAACTTTTAGCGGTAAAACTAAAAACTTGCTTGCATAACACAGAAGTTGATAATCTTGTTAGATTGTGGAGGCCCTATGGCTTATGTTTTGCCAAGATTTGCGTACTGGCCAACATTTTCCCCTCTGTTGGGAATTGACTTTAGTTACAGTGCTGAATAATGATGTATTGATTCATTGTTTGATTGTTTGGTACTGAAATTGGTCAAGAAAAGGCGATGTTGTGTTAGATCATTTCTATCAAGGCGAACTTCGCAACAGTGAAATTTGTCTGCTATATTAACTTCCTCCACTTCTTCTTCCGCTATGCTTTAATTGTTTGAACGCAAAATTGCTTAGCTGTATTTAGCCAAACAAAATTTTCTTCGACCATAATTATGCAGCAAGAGGTCACAAATACAATGTTTCTTGCAATAAAGATGTTACGACATCAGCTGAGCAGGTCCCGTTTCACTATTGGATTAAGCCGTCTGTTATTACAGTACAAATATCATGTGTAAAACTATTTCACCCACTACAGCCACTATGGAAAAAACTTTTACATTGTGTAAACATGTTGTGTCATGTTATTTCTTTTATATTTGTGATGCACTATTAAATTATTTACTGTATCTATAATTGAAGAGTTACAATTGCTGTGTAGTCCAAAAGCAATGTAAATGACAGAGGTCTGATCAAAACTAAACTTCCTCTAGTCTCTTTAGGTAAAAATAAAGAATTCTGAAGAGAATTTATAAACTAACATGGAGTCACTAAAATTAGTTTTGCACTGGTTGAGTAAAGAAATATTTCCAATAATACTTAAAATGAACCAAATTTGGAAAAATGTAGTTGCAAAAATACAGAAAATATAATTATTGTTTTGATGTCAAAATGTATGTTTTAGTGATAGCATTTCCTGTAGTTGACAAAAAAGTTGATTAAATAAGGTTATGAAAGGTAAAACAAGTGTGTGTTAAGGAGCATTTAAGAAATTGCAGAAGGACAATTATTAACTACATTAGAATAAAGATCATTAAAAAAATAATATTAATTTGGTATCTTATAGCTTTCAAAAAATGTAATTGTTTTAGTATTATAAGTAAGATGAAAGATTAAAAGTTTAAGAACAAATTTTACTAACCAGTAAATATTTGTTGTGCTCACCCATAGAAGTTCCTTTCAACACTCTAGAAAAAACTCTGTATCTTTTTGTTCCCATGCTTCAATTATTGTTTAATAAAATGATTGCAAATAATATCAATAAAAAAGAACAAAAATAAACAAATTCAAATTTACATATCATGGAAAAGCCAAGTTTATCAATCTTTTTGTGTCTGCCCAGGGACAGATTCACCACACTTTGTAAGTAGCCAACTGGTTTGCCTCCTACCAGCTGGGATTCTTAATTGGGTTTTTTATTAAGTGCATGTGAACATATTTAAATGAAACAAGTGCTTTATAAGTATTGTTTATTTCTCTCTCTTTTTTGTAATGTTTTTCAGCAAACACTGAGGTGAATGCAAGGAGAGTGAGAAATGTTGAGTATTGTTTTGGAACATCAGGGCAGGTAAGAGAACAGAAGCTGTAGTGTATTAACCCATTCATCCCCAGACAATTTATCAATGTCTAACTTCTCCTTACATAACTCAAACAAAATAGTATAATTCGTAATGAGAAACTTGGAATTGATCAAGTGGAATAACCTGTGGAAGTTGAAAAGCGAAATTCTCCCAAACTACTTCTATAGAAAGTATGGAACTCAGTTGGGAGAATTTGCCAACATGCCATTTGTCGTGTTTTGGGCTTAAAGGGTTAACTAAATAACAGAACTAAACAGTTTCATGATTCCATCAGTAATGGCTTAACAATTGCTTCTGATTAATTTTCCATCAGGGTCCAAAATTGTACTTTCCTGGTCACCAATGACAGACACTAGAAACATACTCTTGATTGCGAAGTAAACGGGTCCCCCTGCATATTAAAATATTGATTTTTTCTGACCCCCTTCCCCAAGACCACATTTGGAATCCCTTGTTTATTAAATTTTCAGGTTTCTTAATCTCGAATTCCTTTTCTGTGTACTGTTATTTTACAAGATTGAAATAGGAGATTTTGCAGTTTACCAAAGCCTATCATGGTACAGTGTACAGTGAACAATTCTTTTTTAGGTTTTCCACCCCCCCCCCCATTTATTGAGACTTCCCTACTTATTGGGATTTTAAAGATTTTATGACCCCCCTGTTTATTCCAACCCCCACCCCCATTAGTTTGGCACCTAAGAGTAGCATACTCTCATATCTCCTTTTATTCATTCTGTTTAAATTTCTAATATGCAAACTAACTCATTTCCAGTGAAAGTCAATTTAAAGACAAAACCTAACCTTTGAAAAGTTTACAGAAAGTATTTCTCTTCAAAAATATAGGTGCAATCACTGACAACTGCTAACAGCATTTACCTGTCCATTGGAAATTTTATAATATTATATAATTTTATATTTACTGATAGATTAACTACAGATTATACACATCAAGCATTTAGTTTGTAAATAAAATATGTGGACGAGATGCTTTTTTCTTAACCCAGTAATAACTATTGAAACACTTTCAACATTCTGATGATCAATTTTGACAAATGCTGTAATTAAAAATTTATGATTGATAGATTAAAATGTTTTGAAAATGATAAAAACAGGTCAGTCTGTTTATTTTATTTTGTCATTGTAACCACACATTTTCTTAATATTTGGCCTCACTGTCTGGACTTTCATTTTAAAGGTTCTTAAAGCTACTAGAAAATAGAACTCTGTTTTTCAAATATTTCTCGAATTTTTAGTTATTTATTTATATACAATATACGTTTTTTTTTTCGTTTCAGCCATTATTGATACCATCAAGAGTTCTTGTAGGGGAAGGGGTGTTGACAAAATTGTGTCGTAAAAAACCAAAACCAAGACAGGTTAGTTACAAATTCTTCCAATCGATGTTTACCTTTGGAAACTCTTAAGTGAAAGGTTTTAACAGCAGCCCTGGAAAATTTATTAGGTTTGTTGAATATTTTGTTTTTAAAGAAAATTTAGGTTTAAAATAATAGAAAATAAGTATAGAAATATATCAGAGTTGGAAGATGGCTGTTGGATGACAGCCGAAATATTAAAACATAAAAAATGGAATGGCTGAACTCGTTTTAACTTTTCTGATACAATTGTATGCACGAATTAATATAATATTTAAATATCAGAGTTACCAATCAGCAATGATTTACAAGAGTATACAATCAGTATTTGACTGACATGTTAATTCCACTTTGACTTTGGTGATGATTACCACACATTCAATAATAGTAATAATAATTATAATAAGAATATTAATCTTTATTTGCTCTTCAAGATATTTACAATGAACGTTACATGACAGAAAAAAAATTCCATATTAAAAAATATCAGATTTGAGAAAAAAAAGTGCGGGCAGTGAAGCTAAGTAAACTATTGGTTATCTAGTTTAAAGCTTCCCTAGCTCGCCTTCGAGTTAGCTTTCCTAGCTTCCCTTTCTGAAGTAATCACAATTTATATGTAGCATGTCCTTCACTGAAAATTGTTCAACTCAGATTGTAAACCCAGGCTATCACTCAACACAAGTTATCCTGAGCTCAATCTATTTATATATTATTTAATAATTAATCTCAGTGGTGTTAAAAGCTTTAAAACCAATGTTTACATAATTAATACTTATCTCCGTCTTTGGTTATGTTTTAGTTTTTTCTGTTTAATGATGTCCTTGTTTATGGTAACATAGTGATCAATAAGAAAAAGGTAAGAAGCTTTTGTTAGTTATAGACTGATCTATTTAATAGGACGTTTAACAAATGAATATATTAGCATACTTAACGAATAAGTTTGGACTTTAAACCAGAACTTTTCATAATGTTTAACTGGCCTTTCTTAGAGTGAGAAACTGTTCTTACCTAGATAAGACTGTTGTGATGTTGCATAAGAATCATGATTCAACCTTATTCAAAACACATAATCAGATCTTGCCGTTTGAGGTGAGCGATTGCTCTTGCTCGCCATCACTCGTGCAAAATTGATCTGAGAAAAATCACTTGCCCTTCCGCTAAAAATCGCTCGCCTCATCGGGGGATACAGAAGAAGATACTTTTTGTCCTTTGTTTTTTAAGCTTTGAAGAATTTTGTGTCCAAACAACTTCTTTAAGAATACCACTATTAAGACAAAGCAAGATGGAGGATGTAACATATTACAGCCTTTGTCATTGGGTACTTAAAAATTATCTTTAGTTTTCCAATAATCAGAAAGCTTTAATTTAGCCTGCGCATGCTGTCTTATCACTTGTGTTTCGCCCAAACTGTCATGCTTTACTTTTTTTTTTGCAACTAAACATTTAAAAATGTAAAGCCTATTGTTATTGTTTTGACTTATTAGTGCTGATAATTTTGACGGAAAAACTCAGTTAGGTTTTGTAAAGGTGTGCATGAGAATGTCAATGACATTAGACACTGCTGAACTAGAGAAGCTATATTATCAGCTGGAAAATGCTAAGCAATATGTTATTTTAGTGATTACAGATAGAGTCTGAAGTCTCTTTTATTTCTTTACTTAATTACTACATGTTTTTTATATTTGCTAATACATTTTATTAAATGTATATTACTTTTGTATTAAGAGTGACAATGGGATACAACAGAGAAACTTTAGGATGTGCAGTACTTAGTGTTATTGGAGGTGTTTTTTTTAAATCGCTTTCTCAATGGGAAAAATAGCTAAGGCGAGCATTTTTTCACTCCCCAAGGATTTTCAGATGGCAAGCCTGCATAATGAAACAAGTTTTTTGAATTTTGATCACCTCTCACAACTATACAATAACCCTTTAACTTGCATTATTTTTCAATGATTTTTAGTATAATTCTGGAAGCCAGGACTCAGTTTTCATTTGCATTGACCATTAGGAAGGTACATTTCTGGATCAAGTATGCACCTTCATTTTCAATAGAGTGATGGTAATTTTTCATTTGCAGTATAACAAACAGCACATTATTCCCCTGGAAGAGATTAAACTTGTATCACTGGAGGATGATGGCAGTAAGTGAATACATTTTATAAGAGTTTGGTATTACATGACTCAATTTGTATTACTAGAGTATATTAGCAGTAGTACAAGTCCAATCCAATTTTGATCCGGGTTTGGGTGGCCAGATTTACCCCACTTTGTCAGCAATCTCTCCAACTCCCACTCTCCATCTCGCTCGATTCATGGTTCTTTTTCGCCAAACCAACACTTTTGCTCTCCCTCTCCACTTGCGTCTTCCATGTAATCGAAGTACATAATTTTTAAGTATATGTTTACAATACTAAAATTGAATTGCTAGGGAACAATGGTGTAGTAAGTGACATACATAAGTGTGTTACATGGCTAAACTTGTGTTGTTGGAGGATGGTTGTATTAAGTGCAATACGTTTGGTATGTAATTACAGTTACTGTACTGGACTAAACTTTTAATATTAACTTAACTTAACTTAATCCTCTTTGTGCCCTGTGGCACATACAGTAAGGGCAACACCAGAGAACGCCACTCACCTCTGAAGCCACATGTTCAATGTGACTCCATGTCCATCCATTTTCTTTCATTTCACTGTCAATGGATCTTAATCTCTTGTCTTCTTTAACATTAAAGGATGATAGAAGTAGCCATCAAAATATTGCACCAAACAATTATTATTTTTCTAGCTACTCTTTAGAACTTGTCACTAATTTTAATAGTTAATAGTCTATCAAATATACAAGCCTCTTTGTTTTGTTATTTATCAAAGATCTTAGAAATGGCTGGCAGATTATCAGTGCAAAGAAGTCTTTTGCAGTATATGCTGCAACAGGAACAGAAAAAGCAGAGTGGATGGCTCATATTAACAAGTGTATTCATGATCTTGTTGCAAAAAGTAAGATAATGAACTTCATTTTCTCTGATATGTGTATTGAGAAATCTTATATAAAATGTATAAAACAAATAAAATGTAACTTACAGTACTTTTAAGTTTAATTTATACACATGGGCAGGACTTCATACTTCTACAATGATTGAGATTAAAATTTTGTTTACAGTCAAATATGTATAATTATTTGAAAACTTGTTTGATTACAAAATCAAGAAGTCATACACTCTTTCTACCTGCCACCATGCCATGGAATTGAACTTGGTTCTCTGCTTGGCATAATAACCAGCAGAGTTAGAAATAAGAATTGGTGAATAGTTCTTTCTTTTAAAAAAATTCAAAGTTTGTCAATGAATAGGTAAATAATGTAGTTTAGATATTACAATATTTTTATTTTATCTTTTTCAATAGTTATTAAAAAAATGTTTCGAATTGCTTTGGTTGAAGAGTAATGTGTAATTTAAAGTGCAAACACCAGAAAAAATTGACTTTGCTCCAATGGTAAGGGTAAGGGGTCTAGTTTTTACATTAATTTTGTGGGTTTTATCTGTGACCACGACTTAGTAAGTGACAAAGAAGCAGAGTAAACAGCTAATTAATATGTATAACATTATAATATAACATGGCTTTCCCAATACTGTACTTCTTTCGTAGTAGGCTCCATAAATAAAAAAAAGTGGATTTTTGAAAAGAAAATATTAAAAACCCGATTTATAAGTTCAACTACAACACACCCAGTAATTGAAGAATATACTAAAGTGCTGTTGTGCCAGTGAGCAAGTAATTTCATTATGTTACGGATTGAGGAGGGGAATGGTCACTAGTGACTTTCTAATGCTATATTTGAATAAGAAAACTTGTCCAAAATTAGTTTTCAATTTATAGTAAAATCAAAAAATTTACCTTTTTTTGTAACATGTAAAAATTGGGAATTTGTTAACTTCGTGATGCTTGCACGTTGCACTTGAAAACTTGAAACTTGTACTTTAAAGAACTCTGTTTTGAAAGGTTTTGATTATATCGAAGTGTAAAAAAATAATATTTCGAACATTAATCCATCAACAGTGTTGCTATGACAAAGGAGTAATACTTAAAACTTTCCTTTTTTCTTTCAGTGTAGTAAAAATCAAAGGGGAAGACAAAGGGTTATTGCTTAAATTGTCCGCTTTTTGAAAAATTAATTCTTCTCCTGTTTTGGTGTCAATTTTTAATGTTTATTATATAAAAATTAAAGGGGAGAAAGAAAAATATTAATTTCTTTACTTCTATTTATTAAGCTGGTAAGAAACGTCAAAAGGAGCATGCTGCAGTCTGGGTACCTGATAGTGAAGCTTCAACCTGCATGCATTGTATGAAAACCAAGTTCACTGCACTCAATCGCAGGGTAAGAAAGAATATACTTGAATGATTTGCTTTTACGTTCATGAAACAAAATAATTAAACAAAAAAATTTTGTGTTGGCTTAGCAGCAAATTATCTTTGAGGTCTAATTTTTAACTACAAGTTTCTATTGAGCCTAACTTAAGAAAATTTTTGCAGCATCATTGTCGCAAGTGTGGTGCAGTGATATGTGGTGCATGTTCCCCAAAGAGATTCCTATTACCTAACCAGTCGGCCAAGCCCCTCCGTGTCTGCAGTACTTGCTTCACTGCTCTATCCAGTGGAAAAATAGATTGTAAAGATGACAAGCATGGTAAATCGATGCATACTTTTGTTTACCTTTAAATTTTTAGCTTATAGTTTGAATTTTGAATCAAGCTAGTGATTTGCAGAGATTTTTTCTAGTTTTTATTATTTTTTGTTTTGGAATACCTTTAATCTTTTGAAAATAATTATTAACGTAGGTAAAACACAAGTAAATCTTGCTCTGTTCTAACAATAATTTATGCTAACGCTCGAGACATCAGTTCCTACTCCACTCACAAGGTGATTAAACATTTCAACCTAGAGTTGGTTAAATTACATGTTTGATGTCTCATAGTCCTTCGTCAGACCAACTGAATTATTGAGAAAGTTTTGACAAAAACTTTCAGTTGGTCTGACAGAAGCCTAACGATTGAAACGTCGGCTTTAAACTCTACCTTCTGGGACAATCAAACATTTCAACCTAGAATTGATTAACTCACATGTTTTATCAAAGCATCGACCAACTTCAACAGGGTTCATTTAGGCCATGGAAAACCTGAAAAGTCTTGGGATTTTAGAATTTCTTTAACTAGTCCTGGAAAGTCGTGTAATTTTGATCATTGTCTTGGAAAGTTATGGGAAAATCTTGATGGTATTATACAAAAAGAATATAAAAAATACAGAATACCAGTTAAAGTATTTGCTAAAACTTGCACACTTTTGTTGAATAGTTCGTTAGTAATAACGCTATGCCGGAAAAAACAACGTGCTCCTTTCTTCAACTTGACTAGCATGCAAGGGAAAGATCAAAATGAATCACAAAAAGTCATTGAATTTTAAAAACTCACAGGGGTATGAACGGTGTTCAATATTTTTAAAAAAAAGAAATATTCAATAAGAGTCTGATGAAATGCCTGCAGGTATATGATTCAATAAGAGTCTGATGAAATGCCTGCAGGTATATGAGAGCGCTGTGTTATTCATTTTTCCAGAAATTGGAACGGATGGGTCAACAATAATTGTTTTCTGAATTTTAGTGTCTTACAACAGCTACTTGATAACTTACCGAAATTGACCCGCTCCCGAAAACTTTTGCTTCATAAAGTTCTCAGTTAGTAGAGTGTGGCATCAGTAACGCAGAGGTAAAAGGTTGAAGGCTGATTATTTATGGTTTTTGTTATTGCATTTGCTTAAAATTCGTACATAACTGCAAAGATCGTCATGGACCGATAAACTCTGTCAATCATTAATGAAACCGTTTTAAAATTTGTAATGTATACACTGTAAAAGAATGAAAGATACTGACATTTCAGACTGTAGTCCTTCGTCGGAGTGAACTGTGACCGGTCTTGCAAAGTTTATTGAAAACTAAGATTTGGTAGACCGGCATGTCTCATATGTTTTACCTTGGTATGTTACTTTTTTGTTTTTTGTATTCAAAACATACTTTCTTTGGAATCGTTTGAGCCTTCCACCACATGACATTTTTCATGTATAGGTGCCAGCCCAGAACCCCGTCATTTTTAGGCATCTTCTTTTGTTAATGCTCTCACTTCAAACGCAAAATAAATACTGAAGAATACATTTTGGTAAAAAAAAGGGATTTTTTTTATCAGTTTTAGTAGCCCTTATTATTATATGGCAGGCTCGCTGAGCGGGCAAGATGAAGCGAATTCTGTGTTCTGATTGGTTACACGAGTGGGCAAG
>JAOEHV020183117.1:0-13527 GCA_025447995.2 Isaurus tuberculatus | reverse complement strand
ATCTTTGCATGAAAAGATACGACAAATTCATAAGTTGAATGTGCCAAGGGACGTTGTATATGCTGTCATGTACAATGCTGACCCGGAGGCTCTGGAGCAAAGGGCTCCCCAGTTCAAAAAGAAGAAACCAATGGGCCATTTTTTTCGCGTGATCCAAATTGGGTCCACTCTCTTGACGGCCACGACAAACTGATGGGCTAACAAAATAGTACATTTCCGATAGCCATCTATGGCTGCATAGACACGTGCAGCAGAAAAATGTTATGGGGAAAAGTATGGAGTAGTAAGAGTGATCCAAACCTTGTTGGTCGATTTTATCTTGAGTATTTATATAAGACAAGGCGAATTGCAAACAGATTGAGGTTGGATAAGGGTTCAGAGACGGGGGTGATGGCCACAATGCATGCGTACCTTCGGCAGCACCATGGTGATATGGACCCCGTGGAAACTGTCATTTATGGGCCATCAACTGCAAATCAGGTTAGTCTTTTAATGTTCAGAACGTTGTTATGAGGGTGATTTTTTTACACTCAAAGCAAAAAAAATGAAAACAGTTTCTGATTTGAATGTTCCTGTGAGAGTAGAACTCAGTTATCAGTCCCCTCATGGACTCAATCTATGATAGAATATGAAAATAATCAATTGTGTACAAATAGGTAGATATCATTCCCCAAAGGTTTAATTTGCTTTAGGGATCTTGCCAAAAATATCGAAGGGTTTCAAGGCTTCAGTGAGAAACACTTTAACTCGGATCTCTTGATAATTCAAATCCCATTAGGAGAATTAATATATGGGCAGGCAACAAAAGCAAGCATTTGTGACGCAGTTAAGCCATTGTAGGGTTGAACTTGCACTGCTCCTGTACCAATGTCATTATATACTTAACGGGTTCCTCTTCAGTTCATTTAATTCACCAATTTGAGCTTGGTTCGGTTTGTTTCTCTTTCTAATATAATGTAATAATTTTTATAAAAGGTACCTAAGATACCATTTTAAATTTTCATTTTGTAAAACTTATTTTGCATTGTATCTCAAAAGTATGAAATAGCAAATAAATTTCCAGAAAGTCATTTACTTGTCAAAGTTCAAAATAATGTGCTTCAGGAATTGTAGGGTGGCTCACATGGGATGATGACTTATCTATGAAGTACATTTGCAAAAAGCAAAACAAACACCATAGTATTCAAGTATATGTGCCCATGTTCAGGATGTTTTAAAATCTGCTGATTATAATTTATTATAATTTGTTCCAGGTATTATTTGGCATACATCATGATCCCCATTGTGCAAAGATAGTTGATACTTTTATAGAAGTGGTTTGGAATGCACATAGGATCCGTGAACAGAGGAACACTTTTCTGCCAGATGGTTTTCCAGAGAAATGATTCATACGTGGTCTGTTATTGGCCTAAAATGAATTAAATATATGCCAATTAGGCCAAACCAAGTTGATTTGTTGGGGCACGGATCAGACTGATCTTCATTTTTCCCAAATGCAAAAAAAAAATAAAAACATTTAAATTGATTACAAACTATTAATTATGTAAATTACATTTTTTTATTTTTTCCCCATCTCCAGCCACATTAAATTACAGGAAAAAAGTTAGTTGTAATATATAATTTAATGATTACTTTCCTTGACATTTAATTTAAAGGTTGGGATGTCACTGAGGAACAGCTCGAAGAGGTAGCATAACTTTCTGATGTTTTATCAGATAATGATGATTATCTGACTGCAGACTTTAGGGCAAAGTGTGAGCAAGTGATTGCAGATCCATTGGACCTGGATGTGTTTGATTTTGCGAATGCATTTCGCTACCTCAAAGAGAATGTTGCTTGTTGTTTTTATAGCCCATAATGTCTGTACTTAGGAATCACAAACAGAATTTCATCAAATGTTCAAGAAAGCAACCCAAATATGTCATTCCATTGTTATTCAAGCTTTTAGCCACACGCGTACATGTGTTTTGATTGGTCAACAAGTGTATTTTCAGGGCACTGTAAAGAACAAAAATGACATGAGCAATATAACTGGCTGTCTTCAAGTTGTGAAAATTAACAGTTTCATTAAAGAAATAAAACTACGTTTAAAATATTCTTACCAAATAGATGCAAAGCATTTGACTTCCTTATGAAAATGAGTCGTTTAATAAAACTGAAACAACAACCTGAACGTTTTAACTTGAACAGTGTAACAAAACATTTCTGATGGATTGACTCTACAATCAATGTTGGTAAAATATAGAAAAACAACCTAATTACTGATTAGTTGAAACATGAACATCCTTAACATTTTTAAAAAAATACAGTTCAGCTGTTTAACTCGACAGTGGAGGTAAGTCTAGAAAATTACAGTACAAACTACACTTGTGCCTTTGGATGAAATTTGTAATGGCTATTTCAGTAAGATTTCCTGTGCAGAACAGCATTTCTTGATCAGCATATAAACTCTTTGATGCAATTTCTGGATCACACAAAACGTTACCACAACCTTGAATATCAAGAAGCATGAGTTCTTTTTCTGAAGTGTTGTAAGAATAATGAACCAGATTTTAGGCTTTTTCACGGTAAACATCACCTTCAACTCCAAAAATATCTCCATTGTTGTTGATGTATTTTGTGAATTTCCCTTCAATATACTCCTCAACTGTAACACACTAATCTCCAATCAATCCAAAAAAGATCCTATTATACTTCATGGTTGGTCCAAACAAGGCAATTGCATCTTTCTTTTTCACCTCCTGTTCTAAACGAGCAGCTATATTTCTTGAAAGATAGTGCATCTGTACGACTTTTTTTAGTGTGTTGTTTAACAGTTTGACCTGTTGTCTTTGTCATCAACAGCTTTTTACATATATTTCTTTACCACCCAAGTGTTACTTGAGAATTCTTTTTCGAGAGATTTAGCCTTAAAAGCCTTGCGAAATCCTCCCACACCAAAAGGCTCGTCTTCAATAGTAAAATCGATATTACTTGGAGTCCTTGACCAGGTCATGGACTGGAAATCAAACGAATAGATGTTAATGGAGGTGGTTGTTTACACGATTACTTTACCAAGCTTAAGCATATCAACCACAGATAAGCTTCTTGCATAAAATTTGCTCTTACTTGGACTAGGAGCAGATGTACTTGCCTGTGATTCTCGATTTAACTGACTTTCAGACAAGCATCTTTTTTTGCTTGCGGGAGATTCAAGCTGACTCTCCTCTGGGCCTGGCTCTGGACCTTCATCTACATCGACTACTGCACGCTCAACGAAGCGCACATGAATGACTTTAGAATCCGGTATTTGTTTAGTTAAGTGGCAGGAAGGCCCCTGTTTTCCAGCGACATCACAATAATACATGGAACGACTAATTCCAAAATGTTTTGTGCAAGCACTTTTTATGTTCTCCAATGCGAAGTCTTCGAAACCATATGAGACGAATTCCCTCGCGCCTATCCTTGCATATATTTTGTGCCTTGCCAGACACTGATGCACCGAGTCTTTGGACAGTGATTGTGTCACCTTCTTGAGTTTTATCAGTATTATCTCTTCTTTTCCCCTTGAAACGCCTTGTCGTTTATTCTTCATTTTTTCTTTGAAATTTTTCCATGCTTTGTCAGCCATATTGTTCACACTGTGGCACGTGTAAGACTGGTCGACCCAGTCCCCCGCCATCAACTAAAGCGTTGCGTAATGCATTTTGGTCCATGGCAACGATAGGCCTTGGGTATTTTTAATTTTGTTTTGTTTTCAATTTATTTTGCTTTCATTTTATTTTACGTTTGAATTTAATCGATTTTGAATTTTCTTTTCTTTTTCTTTTTTTTTAATTTAATTTAATTCGGTTTGCTTTGAAATGTGCTTTTATTTAAGTTAATTTTCATTTTAAAATGATTTTGAATTACTTTTTAGTGATATTTTAATAAAAATCAAACAAATCTATTGAAAAAAAAACTATTTTAAAAAATAAAATAAATGTTTAAACAATAGAAATAGAGAAATAACCAAAAATCCTTATGGCAATTCTAGGCCACCATAGTCAACTACCTTTGAAAGTAGTTGGCAAAGAAAATATTACGTTAAAAAGAAAAGCCCATTGTAGTTGCCAAAAAGGATGTATTGGCTGTTCTACCAAAGAAATTTGGTAAATCTTTGATTTGCCAAACCATTGCACCATTTGCTGATTTCTTAGAGGATTCAACTAAACCTGGCAAATCAATAGTTACAGTAATATCGCCGCTTAACGCTCTAATAAAAGACCAGGTCACAAAATTAAGAGAATCAGGGCTGAACGCATGTATCCTGAAAGCCAATCGTGTGGCTTTCGATTGCCAATATATGGAGGCAGTTTCAGTTAGTTTTTCAGAAAAGCTTCAATATCTTTCCCACTTTCAACTTATTTATGCCCACCCGGAAGCCTTTGTGGAAAGGAAACAAGTTCTAAAATTGCTAAAAAAAGAATTTCAAAATTGAATTGGAGCTAATGTAGTGGACGAAGCACATCTTGTCGTGGACTGGTATGTACTTGTATTAAATACAACACATATATTATCAAAATCTTACATGTGATCAAAGTAGTGTCTTGTTATTGGAATATAAATTCTACATTGCCTGCCCCGAAATAAGACAAAATGCGGCCCACTCCTACTGGACCACAGTGTTAAGGATCTTTTTTTTGTAACTTTGTAAAAATTATACAAAGTCGAGGGGATAAGTGCCTATATATTAGGGACTTTAAGATCGAAGAACGCGAACCCGAAAGTTCACACCGGAAGTGAAAAAACTCTACTGCGCATGCCAAATAACTGAGATGGTCGACGTTGGTCGAGTTTGAACATGGAATGGCGTCCGTGTCGATTGTGAAGGAACTTTATCTGGTTTTTTACACTTTGAAAAGAAATAATTGAAAAAAAGAAGTTTCTTTGATTAGAGCAATAATTTCCAATTTGTGTTCAAGTGATTTTTGTTTGAAGAAGTTGTAAAGAAATCGAGTTTTTCCAATTCGCTGACACAGGTAGAATTGGCTAACTCCAGCATGGCAGCTTCGAGTAAGAGTTCAAAGAAACACTTAAGTACATTTTTGTTTTTAATAAAAAACATTTAATATAGGATTTTTTTGCCGTTTTTTAGACCGTGAGACCTTTGAAAGCCGATCTATCATTTCCGATTGAATTTTCAATTCAATTTTTGTTAATTGTACTTTGTTTATCCGTTTTTAGAATCATGTCGTGGACGACAGAACATGACCTCATTTTGTGCAAAGAAGTACTTTTTACCAATCCTTACACAACGAAGAAGTCTCAACAAAGAAGTGGCTTATGGCAGCTTGTATCCGAAAATCTAAATTCCATCGAGAAACCTCGATTTCTTGTAGATAAAAGGGCCATGTACAAGTTTTAATTGATCGATTTAAGAGGAAAGAAGCCCAAGAAGCAAGGGAAAGCGGTACAAACCCAGAACGCACAGAACTGGATAATGCTGTTGAGCAAATTATTGCAATGGAATGTTCTGCCGATTCCGAAGATATAGACGGTATACGCGAGAAAAAAGAACAAGACCGAGCAAAGGCCAAAGAAATAATGGGAAAAGGCCATGGAAACGTTTGGTAAAACTAAAAGAAATTCAGACGAGGCGGGAAAAAGCGTCGGCGGTAGCACAAGTAAGAAAAGAAGAAGCGGTGGCGATACACTTGTTTACTTGCGCGAGAAAGCAAGACAGGAACAATCACTGCGACAAGAAGAGTTAAAGCTGAAGGAAGCCCAGTACGAACTGGAAAGGAAAAGAACCGAGGCCTTGGAAACTCAACAAGCTGAGATGTTACAAATGATGAGACAGCAGCAACAAGAACAGAACAGATTTCTTATGATCCTAATGGACAAAATTATCAACAAGTAAATGTCTTTCGAAAGATTTTGTTAAGTTGAGTTGAACTTTTTAAAAATATGAATTTGTTTTGACATTACATATATTGCATAAGTTCTATAAAATGTATTTAAACATACGGAGTTTGATACTCTGTTTTCGCACTGAGAAAGACATGCAAAGCTTTGCTCAAACCGTGATCTTTCTTGCATTACGTTTGTATAAGAGTGTTGTTTGTTTTTTAAAAATTGTACAACAATAAAATCTATGGGAAAATGCGACTTTAATAACTCTTTTATCAAATTAACTTACAATATAATTTATAATTTTTTATGATATACTCAAGCAATTTATGATCTGTTGAATCATTAATTTTTTTTGGAGCAAAAATTTTTAGTGCAATAAAAGAGCTGAAAACAACTTTTTCTCGGCCACCAGACTATACACAAGTTGAAAACATTTGCAAATTTCGATTACAGCGGTACTTATTTAAGATGATTTTTGTCTCACTGTCTCACATACATTTTAAAAAAAAACACATTCAACTCAGTTCGCAGCACTTCACTTTCTGTCAGAAACAGCTAGTTTATAGATAAAAATTGAGATCTATGAGTGGCAGAACAACACTTTAGTCCGTTACTTCTAGTACACATATGACAGTATATAATGAAAAATTTAACTTGATCAAATTTATTATTCAGTATTAAAGTTACGTTTGAGTATTAAACTAAGTCGTACAAACAAGTTCAGGAGGATGTGCCTATATTGGGAAACAATCAGCTTTCTGATAAGAAATGAACCTCAAACAAAATACTCCTGCAGAGTTGGTGGTTCCAAATCAAAAAAATTAGCAGTTGAATTCTGATACATACAGGTTAAGGCATTTTGCAAAATTGCACAGACTAAGTACATTTTTCCTATTTGGCTCAGCTGAATTTTTAAATTCTTTTTAAAATCTAGGAATTTGAAATAGTTTATTACATCGCCAAAAATCCACTCTACTGAAGACCTAACAGCACTCATAGACTTGTTGAACTCTTCCATTTGAGGGGTTAGCACTCTTTGACGAAACGGTGCTTGCAAATGAACCTTCAGAGGGTAGGCCGAGTCTCCGTAGATGCACATTGGTTCACCGGCTGGGGAAAAAGCAAATTGGTGAAGTCTGTCATATAGGTGCGAGTCTGCCAGCATTGCAGCATCATACCTTTTTCCTTCTGTTTAACATAAAATGTAAAAGATTAATAAGATTAATACAAAACACTTACTGACTCTTTACTATAAGAACGTCTTATGTAAGTATATAAGAACGTCTCATTTTTCGGCCGAAGCTGAATGTTCTTAAATATTTTGGGGATTTTGGCCTTAAATGTTTTTAAAAATGTTTACATGCATGTAAAAAATCTGCTCTGTTCAGCAAATGCCATAGTTTGACTTCATTGAACTGAAATTGCCTATTAAAGTTTAGTAAGCACAATTATGACTTTTTGTATTGTGTTTAGATTATGAAACTGGCTGCTGTCCAAACACTGTATGTGTATCTAAGAAGATACGAGCTTCGATATTTGATATATACAAATAGAGAAAATGATGAGTCCAGCAAATTTTTTCTCGTAAAATTCTTATGTATTTTATATTCCAGTCGCAAACAAAGTTATACTCGCAACTATTTGCCGATTCCATGATTTACTGCCGTAATGTAACAAAAATGAATAAAGTTCTCGGCCATTCCTCAGCCTAGGGTGTGTTCTTAGCATGTTCTTCAATTTTGGCCGATTTTCAGCCAGATGTTCTCATAAAAAAGGTTTTTATAAAAAAAGAGTGTAACTACCCTGTCTTACCTACTGGTCTATAGAGATTGGCAATTATTCCATTTGGGACCACAATGGATTGAAACTTCAAGCCATGTACTCGTTTATGCCCATTGTAAACAATTCTTTGATGTTGTCCTGAGCGGCATGTCAGACGAACAGTCCCGTCAACAAACCCAAAACAGTTTGCGAGTGCAGCCCCTTTGTTTACCACTGCATCAGCATATGTTTGTAACGCTGCAGCATTTAAAACTATGATTCCACTCTGTGAGGCGGTGACTATGGTTTTCATACATCCAGTTGGTCACTTCATTGGTTATCATACACAATTCCGGGACTGGTCGACCAAAGATGGAAATCATGTCGGAATAGCGGCATGCATAGGCATATATCTTTTCAGATGAATACACAGTGTTTCATCCCTTCGCATACTGTTCCTTGACTGCAGGTGAATTGTGCTGGGATTCCGAGAGCCTCAGCAAGAACAGGAAGATCATTTTTTTCTACTCGGAAATCAGCTTTGCACTCAGCTCCATCTTTGTTATCCATATCAAACTTTAAGTAGTTATGATAGGGAAATTCCAGATTTGTAGAAGTATATTCTTCATATAGTAAAAGAAACTCTTCATCGTCAATAAAATCATTGTCATGACTTAAAAGCAAAGCATCACGAATACTCATCTTGCTTAAAAGCAAACCATCACGAATACTCATCTTGTATATAAACCGCTTCGGCGTCCATGCAGTGCTAGCTGACTGACGTTCGTCGTCACGAGCGAGCATCTTAACTTCACTTTCCCTCCACAAACACGGAGTCCTCGACCCAGTTCCTACCTCGACCAAGGCGTTCTAGAACTCGTCTGCGTTCTCTATCTTAAAGTCTCTATTTTGTAAAGTCGGGAACAGTTTACTGTATATTTTCATACTCTATCAGAAAAAGGCCTACAACCGCAGTCTAGTTGTCTAAATAATAGAAAGTCGTTTTTTTTTTTGCCATTCAAATAAGATACTTTCTAAAATATTAGGCAGAATTGGTTCTTCTAACAGGTGTTCATTTTACTGTGTCTGGTAATTTCCCAAAAGGAAAAGAACAAAACATTACATATTACTGCCTTGCAGTGGCAGAAAACAAAGATAATCTCGCTCTTGAGGCACGGGACAAGAACTTGGAAAAAGTGCTAGTTTTTCTCTGATTAGGCCAACTTCTTTCTTGCGTGGCCTGAAGATATAATTGAAGGACTGTCGCTTTTACTCTTACCGTGCTTAAACTGTATCATTGACCATTGCTGGGCTGTAAAATTTTCAAAAATTTCCTTGAATTTCTTAAATTTCATAATCTTGTCGTAACAAGGACGGTAAGCTTTCGATGGCATTCCGTCTTCGATATCGCATTTATACCCTATAAGCCTCTCCAACAGACTTAAAATCGATTATGTTGTGGTCTTATGCCCATAAAGGTCAACAGAATGTTTCAAAAATACTGTCGTTACAGCACCTGGAGACATTGTAAACACCGGCTTTATGATACGCGCACACGATAAGCTTTTCGCTGAGCAAAATGGCACTCGTGCCACTTTGCTCAGCTGTTTACCTCGCGTGTGCAGTGACTTTAGCGTGAGAATTTTGCCTCGTGAGCCAAAAATCTAAAAATAAAAAATGTTTGATATTTTTTGACACTCGTAACATTTTGCTCATCGTGTGCGCTGGCGAGAGCATTTTGCTCAAGGACTCGGCATTATTGCGCATGCGTGGCCTTTATGTAAACATCTAGAAAAACAAACAAAATGGCGGATGGTGGTCCATTTGCCGACGACACTGAATTTGAAGACGAAGTTTTGTTGTTTTTACTCCTTATGAGAAGAAATCGCCGCTTTTACAGCATAAAAGAGAGAAAAAGAAAAACATGGTTAAGCCATGGATTTTACGATATCGAGAACAGGGAATCTTTTCAAATCTTGTTCACGAGCTGAGTGGTGAGGACCCTGAAAAATTTCGCCAGTTTCATCGTTTAAATCGTGATCTGTTTGACGAAATACTAGCCAGGGTAGATCCGTTGATAGCCAAACAAGATACAACCATGAGGCAGTAGATAAGTGCAAGTGAAAGACTATCGATCACTTTACGGTTTCTTGCTACAGGTAAGCTTGTTTTGTTATTGTTGGCCTGATAGGTTGCAAGTGAAGTTTTAAAAATACTGGTAAGAGTATCTGAAAAAAATTTGACGATTTCTAGTTGAAAATTAAAATGAGGCCCGGAAAGATTTGCGATTTTAACTCAGCTATGTTGATGTGATTTACTTTTTTTTTACTAAAAGCTTACCAATAAGCATAATTAAATCCACGATTAGCAGTAACCCTTATTAATTTGTTTATTGTTGGATTTTAACTTCAATGAATGAAATATTTGTTGAAGTATGCACATTCTCTTGCATTCAATAAGAAAACATTTCATTACTACTTATCTTTAGTAGCTATGTTTTTAGCCTTTAAGAATATTATTAAATACGGTCTATAATTCAACCAAATAGAAACAACTACCTTGTTTATTAGACTAAAAAAATTGGGGTAGAGGAGGGGTTTAAAATTTACAGTTTTTAACAAACTTTTTTTTCACAATTTGATCTTTTTTTCCCCCTGTATTTAATTTTGGGTAACCATTTCAATGCAACATTATGAATTCAAAACTCAGAAATATATAAAACTATTATTTCAGAAAAAGTAGATTGTATAAAAAGTCAAGTTATATTTCAAACAGAGTATGTTGTTAGATGTGACAAACAACTTTGACATTTCAGGTGAAACATTTCGTAGCCTGTCATTTCAGTATCGGGTTGGTGGGAGAACAATATCTGGAATTGTTGAACATGTAAAGCATTACATCACACACTTAAAGAGACATTCTTGAAGGTAAAATGTTCTTGATATACATGTATTTCAAAGTTATTTTTTTATTTAAATCAGTTTGATGAATAATAACATTTTTAATAAAAATATACAAGTATTGATTTTTAATAAAAAATATCTGCTTAATAAAATATATGGGTTCATTCTTAAATAAACAAAATATATAATTTTTCAACACACAGGTTCTTTTCAATGAATGTGAAATAAAATTTGTAGGTTTTGTTAAAGCACTATCTAACGGTATTTGCAACTTTCCTATATTAGGTTTTGTTAAATAAATTTACAACCAGAAGTTAATTTAAATTAATTTCTTTTTAAAATTTTTACAATTATTTTTTATTCTTCTACAAAGTTTGAGTTTGCACTATCCTGCAAATCTTGATCATACCCAGGATCAAAGCTGAAATAACCAGCAAACGCTGGTTGGTGTGGTGTAGATGTCATCCATGGTCTTAATTGTTGGGAGGTGGCCATGGGACCTTGCATGTGCCTGCTGTTGGGCATCCATCTCGATTGATCCTGGAAATGAGTTGCAACACTTCCTTGATCAAGCATTCCCATTTGTGCCTTGAAAATAATGTTATTAATTTCATGCTGTGCACGCATTCTTATAAATGGCTCAAGGTCGGCCAAGCTCTCAGCTACATATTTACCAAATGCTGATACTGCATTTTGCTTCTCTGCAGCTTGTTCAACCTCTTTATTTGCCCTCTGCGTTATTGATTTCGCAAGTGTTTTCAGGAGCTGATACTCCTCTTCTGCTTGGTTTTTTGATAAATTGCGGCCGTGTTTCCCCATTACAGCCTCATTTTTTGAATGTTGTTGGCCTACATTTTCTGTTGAGCTGTTTGAAATTGGTTGATCATCATCAACCTACGAAATTTCTGAACTTTCCTGTTCATTCTCTTGGGTATTCATTTCTGAATCAGAATTTGCAGAATCCTCAGCCTGGAATTTATATGTAATTTATTAAAACCTCTATTAAGCGATCACCCAGGGGACTTAGCTTACTGATCGCTAAATAGAGGTTGACCGCTCAAAAGAGGTTTAGGGTTTATCCCAACATTTGACCAAAAATACACAATACAAATGTACATTTAATTGCTCACAACAGTAACAATTGAATCCATATAAAGATTATACGTAACTAAACACAAAATAGACGTACTGTATCAAACCCTATTGTAGGCCCACTTTATCCTACAAAAGCGAGCTTAAAAACTGGCTAAAATCGGAACGTTGCAATAGTGCCGTTAATGCTTAGTTATTTGAAACCGAGGAGCACTACATTTATGATACCGTTATGAGAAAAAATCAGTTATGCTTGACTGCGTCTTACGGGAGAGTTGGTGGTTTTGGACTAGAGATCCCATGTGAATACATATTTGAGGGTGACAGATTTTCTTCTCTCTGGCTTCAGCGGAAATTGATAAAAGAGGAATTTGCAGTGAAGGGACCCACACAAGCAGATTAACTTGTCATCGGCAGATACTTATCTCCACTGACACTACAGTTTTGTTTTAAACCAATTACTTGTATGCCTAATATGTCTGCTTATCAAATCATTCTATCAACATGTTCAATAAAATTCTCAATAAAGCATACTGGGTGACCGTTTAACAGAGGTCAAATACAATAATATAAGTAACTTAGGACTTTTATAATGGTGACCACGACCGCTTAATAGGGGTGACCTCTTAATACGGGTTTAAATTACAGTAAACATGTGAACAAAAATTCGGGACTTTGATAAATGACCTCTAAATAGAGGGTGACCGCTCAGTACTGTGCCGCTTAATAGAGGTTTAACTTATTACACATCATGCAATTATATCACAATTTTAATCTTTTTGCCACACATGACTGAATTTTTGACTACAGGAGCTGACATTTATTTTGAAATGGTTGAAAAGATGAATATAAAACAAATTTATTTAATACTATATTTTGTTGATGCAATTTTGTTTTCTTTTAGTTTTTACCTAATTTTTTTTCTAATTTTAATTATAATTTTTAAAGCTTCATCAACCGTACACTAAGAAAAATTGAAGGTTACATTTTACCAAAATAAGCACCACAGTGGATGAATGGCTATCAATTGCAGAAATGTTTGAAGAAAAGTGGAATTATCCATGCTGTATTGGAGCAATAGATGGAAAGCACTTTGCTTTGCAACAACCGAGTGGAAGTTGATCAGAGTTTTTTAACTATAAACATTTTTTAGTGTATTGCTTCTGGCAGTAGTTGATGCAATTACAAATTTCTTTATGTAGATGTTGGTTCTGTAGGTCGTGCGGGTGATGCTGGTGTGTTTAGTTCATCTACACTAAAATATGCTCTTACTAAAAACTCTATACATTTGCCCAATGCCCGCTTTTTGCAAAACACTTGCCCTATCGATTATTATTTAGTAGGAGATGATGCATTTCCCATGAGTTTAACCTTGATGAAGCCATACCCATTCAAAAATATGGAAAAGGATAAGCGAGTTTTCAACTATCGATTGTCAAGAGCAAGAAGGCATTTTCGCTAACAGATTTAGAGTCTTTCATGCCAAAATAAATCTGAGTCCTGATAGAGTGACAGACTTGATTTTGGCAGCATGCTGTTTGCATAATTTTTTGGTCGAGAAAAACACTTCACACATTAATGTTTGTGACAAAGAAGATGTGGAACACCACACATTTAGAAATGTTTCCTGGAGAAGTGATCCAGCTTTGGTTGGTTTAAGCCCTAGTTTGGACAGGAATTGCACAAACAGTGCCAAGGAGCAACGCCAGAATTTAACTAAGTACTTTTCTTCAGACATGGGATCAGTTCCATTGCAAGATAAAATGATATAGGCAAACATGAAACAATTCTTAAACTAGTAGTAATCAAAGATTAATAAGGTGCGTTCGATTGTAGTTAACTGTGTGATGGTGATGGTTACCACCAGTTGTGAAAGCCAGGAATCGTGAAACAGCTG
>JAOEHV020183017.1:1780-13529 GCA_025447995.2 Isaurus tuberculatus | reverse complement strand
TACCTAAATTGTGTGCAATTCAACAATTGGTTTCGGCTCCATTAAATCCTGTACCAATTGAAGAACAATTCAGGTGGCTCAAGAACAATAACATTCATTATCAATACTTTGCTATAAACACACTGTTGGTAAAACTATGATCAAATGTTATTATCATCTCGTAACTGCTACCTAGAATTCGGAAATAAGTAAATAGAACAATTATAACATTCAGTATCAATACACTGCAATCAAAATTAACATCTTATTTATCTTTAATGAGGTCATAATATACGTAATTCCGAAAACGCGAATGGCTTTTCGTAAAGTCCTTACCAGTGTTTTATTATATCGCTTTCCCTTCACTAAGACAAGATATTTTTTTCGTTATTAAGAACCCCTCAGTGATAAACTAAATGCTTACTATTGACGTTTTAATGCGAGGAAGATATACTAAAGCAGAAGCAGTCAATACAGTAATTGACATTATTTCCCCAAGAAATTAGAAACTAAGCAAACCAATAATTTTCTAATCACCTGCAGGCAGCAGCATCAGCGGCTGTGCTCAAGTTGGATCAAACGTTTCTTGGTGATCGTAACATATCGGTAGCTGTGTCAAATCCGCCCGCACGAAAACAACAGGTGCCGACCAAAACAGAAACTGTCGGAAGGTAATCAATTGAATAATAAATAAACCTATTAGGTAACATGTACTAAAACTACCTTGGCGCAATTAATAAGATCTCTTCTTTACAACTTTCCATTTGTGCGCCTAAGCTGACTCAGGTTTTCATCCTTACGAGGTCGGTAAATAGATTTTTATTGAAAGAAGTAGTACGTTTAGCAGTAGTAGAAGAGGTAGTAGTAACAGGAGAGGTAATAGTAGTATTGAAAGTAGTAATATTGTAGTAGTAGTAGTAGTATAGTAATAACAGTAATAGCAATAGTAGTAGTAGTTGTAACTGCAGTAGTAGTAATGGTAGTTGTAGTATTAGTAGAAGTAATAGTATTAGTAGTAGTAGTAGTAGTAGTAGTGGTAGTAGTAGTAGTAGTAGTAGTAGTAGTAGTAGTAGTAGTGGTAGTAGTAGTAGTAGTAGTAGTAGTAGTAGAAGTGAAAATAATAGAAGCATCTAAAGTAACACCAGAAAATATAAACGTTTTTGAGAAAAGAACGAAGTCGAAGTACATCCAATCGAATAAACTCCAAGAAAGTGTAAATGTATATACTGTATAGAATATTTTAAGTTCATGTCACTGCGTCGTTACCTCTATACTAACCCGAGCAAGAAACAAATAATAAAATCATTCTGAATAATTCACTTGCTCACGTATTGACCTCTCTTTTATTGATCTGTTTTTGAATCGTTCCCTTGTAGAGGAAGCGCACTTTTCTATCCAAAAGAAACTTATTTTCCAACCAAAGTTTGTTAATTTTCATATCGCTGTTTTGTCCAATTAGCTGGGTGTTACTGTTACAGTTAGCCCATTCAACCTACGGGGTTTCGAGATATTGGCTTCTCCATTTAACTTCCTGGAGTAGTTTTTAGATTAATCTTGTATATTTGCTAAATATCTCTCACTGCAGGCCAAAACATGGATGATTGTTCTGCTGAAAAGTATGAAGCCTGATAGTCCCGAGGCCATCCAGCGGCAGAGCAATGTTTTATCAGCCGCTACTGAAATAAAAGATGAAATCACCAAAGAAGCACAGGTACTTTCACAGTTGAGATTTTAAATAGATTGCATGCCTGTGTATTATAATGATTAATTAAATGACAAACTTGTAAACGTTGAAGTTGGAAACCATAATCATAGCGAGGTTCAAAATTTCATTTGGACACGGCTTTCGAAAAAATCAACCTTGTTCAAAATTAGTTTTATAAGCACTAGCTAAAAGCTAGCGAAATCCTTTTCCGAGCCCTTCTCCGGTTTACTTATTGTTAAGTGGATGAGAGTCATTGACTCCCCCTGGACGGGACAGTAATCCATCGCAGTTAGCTCCCAGCCGAAGCTGGTACTCATTTACTGACCTCGTAAAGATGAAAAGCTGAGTAAGCTTTGGCAGAAAAGAAGGTAACACAAATGTTCAAATTTCGGCAGAGCCGAGGAATCGAACCTGGGACCTAGTGGTTGGAAGGCAGAGATCTTAACACATGCGCCAACCACGCCGCCGTTATAAGCACTATGCGATAGTAATAACATAGTAGCATACCTCGATTTTAAGTAGTCCCCTAGTTGCTGCTGTGGCGCTTTTCTGTCCTAAATAATTTGATCTTCAAAACTAGTTTCTTGTTAACTTTACTTTTTTTCTTTTAGGCCAACATATTCTGTGATACTAAGACAGTTAGAGCTCTCCGCTTCATGGAATATACATAAAATTTAAATCGGTCGAAGGCCGAACGGGATATTTTGCAGATTCAAGAATCCACGACGCATTTAATTGTTTTTGAGTGACACATATATTTTGACAAAAGGAAATAAATAGTTATAGGTAACAACAACAAAAAATTACAATGAATTTACCCTAAAGGACATTTTTCGTTTTCTAGAAGACTACTAAAAACAAACTTGTAGTAGCGCAACGAATCGAAAGGCAAAATACACAGTAGTTCACTACTTGCTATGCTAAATCCTGGTAAGATCTTAGTAGCAGAAGGTACTTTCGCTTATCTTGGATTTTTGTATTAGAGACTTTGCAACTCCCTGTTTGGGGCACTAGGCCGTCGCAGAGTAGCTGTTAACAGGCTTAGGTACTCCAATTACTGATTTCGAAAGGGTGGAAAGTTGAGTCAGCTTTGGCGGCAAAGAAGATCACACAAAAGTCAAATCTCGGCATAATCGAAAGACCGAATCGGGGAACGTTTAATCTTACCACGCCGCAGTTCAATACTTGAGTAATGATAAAACTCAATACCCCATCTGAACCTCTGCTTCATAAACTATTGTCTCTTTGTAGAGTCGTTCTCGTCCTCAAACTATTAAATGTTAAGTATTTAGGATATAAATTCGATTCAGCCTTGCTATAACCTACAAACAAACTAACACCTTACGCGATCATAACCTCACTAATGTTAATGTTACTGTAAACCGCGTGACTTTCAGCTAATAATCAGCAGCATCATAGATGACATGGCTAGCACTCTGAAGGCGAGGAGTGATACAACAGGAGATGATCAACTAGAAAAATCCTGTGCAGGGATTGTAGCAAGTATTGGTATGTATCAATTTCACTCAATTGGGTAAAATTAAAAATTTTCATTTTGTTTGAAAACGGGATCTGAGACTCACAATGTGGAACCTAAATCACCAGTCGGAATTTGGAACCAAGTCAATAAAATCTAAAAAGAAAAAAAATGTATTAAATAGGAATTGGAGTCTGAAAGTCCGCTTAAATTTGCCTTTTCGGTGCAAAATTTGTTTCATTTTTTACCACATTTTTGAGTTCATATCACCACTTCAATAACTGTGCGTAGGAAACTTTTGGATGTTAGGTTCAAATTTATTCTATGGTTTTTTAACTCAAAGTGAGATTCATGTCACAGTTTTGTCTGTATAAACTGCGATTACAAGGTAATCTTGGCTAGTTCAAGTCAGGTCTTTTCCGGTCTTGGGCTAAAACGAAGTTCTTTTTTTCAACAACTTCGAGTATCTTATTAGCAACATAAATGAATGACAAGAGGATGGTTTATGTCTGATGGGGGATGATGGAAGGATAATAAATGAAAGGATTGATTCATTACTAATACTATACTAAAGTTAAGTATTGATTTATGAGCACTAGTGATGTTTCGAAAGTTCCTAAAATTGGACTGGCAACCATAAGCATGAGCAAGCTTATTCATACAATATTTTGTTTGTTGTATGCAAAGTAAAAACTTCAGTGTTGTTCGAGATTACCGAATTGTTCTTGCTCTTACTGTTCGAGTCTCATTTCAACTCAGTTTCTTAATAGGCGTTCAATTTATCCTTTAATATTTGATTCCCAAACGTTAACTATACGATTCATCCAAAACATAATCAATGTATTACTAATTTACTGTTTCTAATACAATAATAATAATATTAATAATAATAATTATGTTAGTAAAAATAATAATGATAAGGATAATGAAGTTGGTAAAACTAAGCACTATTATAATCATTAGCCTATTATAAATTGATACGATGTTATGATTTGTTGCCTTCAAGGTGGTTTAATTGGAGTTGCATCTTACGGGGTTAAAAAGAAGATGGGCGACCTGGTAATTTTGAAAGAAGAACTCAAAGCAAGCGAAGAAGAACTAACTGCGCAGCCACAAACGGAAGAGGATAGAAAGCATAAACAAGAAGAACTGATTGCAAAGAAAGAAGAGGTAAAAACTGTGAAAAGTAGTTCTATGCTCCAGTTGAAGACGAATTTTCATTGTCTTTTTTCACCATCAATGAAAAAGGGAAAGGGAGGGATGAATAGGGAAAAGGGAGGGATGAATAGGGAAAGGGAGGGATGAATAGGGAAAAGGGAGGGATGAATAGGGAAAAGGGAGGGATGAATAGGGAAAAGGGAGGTTTGGGTTCTTGAGAATTTCCTAACTTGTTCGTCGGTGAGTAAAATATTCATTAGTAAGATAACTAAAGATACTTCTCGTAAGTTGTGGTGGAAACTATAGTGTTTATTTACTGTTAAATGAAACAATTTTTTGATTGAAGTCGTCAGAGAGAGAGAGAGAGAGAGAGAGATGGCATTCGCTTTGCTACTTCTGAGATGACCGGAAACTTTTATTCGATTCGTAGATTTCGAAAACTGAGAAAAATGGTGAACAGTTTGGCATCAGCACAACCCCGAAGATTTAAGTTTGTTGTTTCACTGTTTAGATATTGCATTAGAAAACCTTGCAAAATAAAAGTGTTTCCTTGGATAAGTGACTAAAAACCTTTTCCATCTAATACTTTAGAATTTTCCCATGGCAAAAACCTAGCTTATTCTCGAGTTTTATGCAAAACTAAAATGTTGTTTTCAAACTGCCCCCACTAAACGTTTTACTAAGGTGGTGTTATAGAGCTTAACAAGTTTTATTGTGGAAAGTTATTTAAATGTTTAAGAACTAGTTGGAAAGTGTTCTTAACAAAAGCAATGCCTAAACCAAAGACATAGTTCACTCACTTAAGTTGCGTATCTCACCAAAATGTGTTTTTTATTGCTTAAGATTAAGCAAAAAAAAGTAAGTTACTAAGTTCTAGATTAGATTTTGCTCGAGGCTTTTAGTTTCGGATTTATAACGGCTCATTAAACACTCAAACTTCGCGAAAAAAAAGTCGCGCGTCTTGCCTACTGGCAAAGAGCATGGGAACTAGAAGCCTATCAACACGAAAAACTACACAAAAAAAGAGGCCTTCGTGTTTCTCTGTTAAAATATACCTTTGAGATGTGGTGTGGCCATCTCTTCTTCAAAACTTGTTGGCAGCAAGCTCCAATGACCATATATTCAAACATGCAGCAGTAAACATGTTCCTAGTTTTTTTTAAACTTTGTGTCGTCACAACTCCAAAACTAAAAGTTCAAATCAAAATCTAATCTAGAACTTATTAACTAACTTTTTTTCTCTATCCGAATCAGTAAAAACCCATTTTGGTGATAGGAACTTTAAAAATAAAAGGGGGACTTTAAATGTTCCCACATTGATATTCTTTAACAAAAAATGTATTCGTTACTTAACTCTACAAACGTGAATGTGAGACCTTGCAAATGTTATCAGCAGTAAACTGTACATTGTGAATGCTAGCTCATCTTTAAAATTTTAAAACCTAAACATTGAACCTGGTAGATTAGAGTGATTGAAGAGGAAGTGAAGACCATGCTGTGGGAATTTGTTAGTAACCGTCTCATCCATCTTGGAACCTTAATTATCTTTAGTCTAAAGTTTTTTTGAGTAAAACTTAATATTTTTTGTCTTATTTTATTTTTTCAAGATATGTTTTTATTTTCAAACTGTTTTTATCATCATTATTCTTTGTAGTTGTCGTATGATGCTAAATTAACGTTCTTTGTTAGTGTTGTCTATATATTCAATATTGATATTTGTCTCCTGAATAATATAGCTCATTTTTTTCTTAAAGGAGAACTGAACGCTAAAATTGACTTTTTGTTTGAATATTTAGGCATAATAGAACAACTAAGTGAAGTTTTTTGCAAGTTTTAGCCGAGCAGTTCAGAAAAAATTAATATTTTGTAACTAATCAACAAGATTTGCTCGACTACTCAATATTTGATGTCAGCGGTTGTAAACGACGTAGGTTACGATATTCAGAGCTTTTAAAATGTGATTGCACAGCGATAAAAAAGTGGGGATGTTCCCCCTGTGCATATGTTGGTTCGTACTGGCATGGTTGAACCTCTCCGCTTTTTTATTGTCTTGCAATCACATTTTAAAAGCTCTGAATATCGTAACCTACGTCATATACAACCGTTGACATCAAATATTGAGCCGCCAATCAAATCTTGTTGATTTGTTACAAAATCTTACAAAACCTTATTTTTTTTAAAACTGCTCGGCTAACACCTTAAAAAAACTTTATACAGTTGTTCTACTATGCCTAAATATTTAAACGATAAAAAGTCAATTTTAGCGTTCAGTTCTCGTTTAATTGAAGTCCTCAGGCCTTTCGTGATCCGGGGTTTAGAAAGTTTTTTGGCTTTGTGCTTAGAAACCGCAACAACCGGTGCATGTTTATTTACTACTATGTTTAATTTGTTGTAAAATGTCGAAAACTTTTTGTTTACATTATTCTCAGATCTAGCTTCCCAGTTTAGTTGTGAAAGTTCACGTGTAAATTGTTCTGCAGAAAAATTTGAGTAATCACGAATTTTAACAGTAGATAGCCTAGCTTTTATGCTAATGACTGAAAGATGTAGAATTGTGAAACGTGGTCACTGATATCGGAAACAATATTTCCACTAAAAATGTGTGCATCAGAGTTGCTTATAAAAATATTATCAATGAGTGTTGTGGCATTGTTGTGTAGTCTAGTAGGCTTATCAATTGTCGGTATAAGAGAATAGCTCTGAAGGATTTGAAAAACGTTTTGGGCATATTTGCAAGTTTCAGAACGAAGAAGATCTATGTTGGCATAATAGAAATTGGTTTGCCCGCAGCGGTGCATTTCTTAATAGATTCTTCAAAGTACGATAGGAATTTATCTGGATTGTTATGGTGTCTATAAATAACTCCGCAAGTAACATCCGCTTTGTTATGAAAGTAAATTGTAATCCAGATAGCTTGACTGAATAATGAAGGCTATTGCCAATGTACATCCAAACACCTCCAGCAGATAAAGGTGTTGGTACATACTCAAAATTATAATTAGGTATTGAGGGATCAAAATCTAGTGGAGTATTAAAGTTGGTAATTCTTGTTTCTGTAACTCCGATAATATTAAATCGATATTGCAGTTCGTTTATTAAATGGTCATGAAAATTGTCGATATTTCATCGTAAGCTTCTTACATTGCTGTGCAGCAGGGAAGAACCAGGCTCATCTAAGATCAATTCTTTTTCTTGACTGAAACTATGTCGTGAAAAATACCTGCAGCGAATTGGTTGAGACTGTAAATTAATATCTGGACTAGCGTTAGGATTCGTATATAGGTGGTGATGACAATGATTTGTTTCAAGTGCATCAACATAATGGCCGTTCCTATTTTTTCTTTATTTTTTCTTTTAAACTCAAACAAATTTCTCAAAAATGGTTCCTAAGCTTGACAGACGTTTACCTAGCTGAAGATCAGTTGAAATCCAAAATGTAATCAATAGTAACCAAGAATAAAGTCAAGGAAACTAGAGTGAGTCAATTGGATCCAAAATGCAGTCGATAGGATTCAGAGTGTCGTTAATGGAATTCAAAATTCACTGAATAGGAACCAGAATAGATTCCTTATGATCCAGAAAGCGGTCGATGGGGTAAAGAATGATCAAGATTGCAGTATATTGGGTCCAAAATCCAGTCCATGTGGTTCAGAATGCAGTCCATATGATCCAGAATCTAGTCAATTGGATCCAGAATGAAGTCCATGTTATTCAGAATCCAGTCTATGGGATCCAGAATGAAGTCCGTATTATTCAGAATCCAGTCGATGAGATCCAGAACGAAGACCGTGTTATTCAGAATCCAGTCTATGGGATCCAGAATGAAGTTCGTGTTATTCAGAATCCAGTCGATAGGATCAAGAACGAAGACCGTGTTATTCAGAATCCAGTCGATTTGGTCAAAAATGCAAGCTGTTGATTGATCCGAAAATCAAACAATGGGATTCAGAATCTAGTTGATTTTGATTGAGCCCACTTTGCAAGGTTTCAGTTGCAAATGAGTTGACCACAGTTCAGCAACCGTTATCCAGAATTCCTTGAAGGCCATTCTGAGCTGTCTTATATAAGGCAAATCGAAACAGATGGAGTACATTTCCATTGAATTTAAGCTTTCTTGTTTTTATAATACCTGGAAATTGTGCTACTGAATAGAATCAATCGAAAAAGGGTTAATATATAAATAAAATCTTTTGTACGCAAACACATAGTTTGTGGATATTTGTTAAATAAAGACTTTTTATTCTTCATTGAAAAATTTACGTACTATGAGACGATGGTCAACTGTTTTATTTTCTCAGACTAAGAAAATAACCACAAAGGCAATGGATGCGCTTGATGTGGTAGCAACTGTGCTGCTCGATAACTTGGTTGCTGGAGAGGACGAAAAAACCATTTCCACTCCACTCTTGTCTCTGACTGTGAGTAGAGAGTATCAACAGGACATTGGTGAGAAACCCTTTGTATGTGAAGGAGGCTCAATGAGTGTACCTAAACACGACGTGCTTTTCTCCAAACAAAATATTAGTCCCGACTGCTCAGTACAAAGAAAGGTATTATTTTAAAACAATTTAGGTCAACAATATTCGATAGTGATTTGTTGATCAATATTTAAGAAATAAAACACGGCAACTGTGTTTGTACAGGCTAATATAAACCGAGGTGCGTTTGGGAGAATTCGAGAGCTGATAGTATAAACACGAGACCGAAGGTAGTAAATCTCAAGTAGTAAATCATCGGTCGAGCAGATATAATTTTCTGGCGTTCGCCCCTAATCGGTTCAATAAACCTTTTTCGAATTGTCCGCGGTACGCTGTCCAGTTGTAGCATTGGCTCAGAAGTTTGCACCGGAACGAGGTCAACCCTGCAAACAAGTACGGCATGCTTATAAATATTGGTGATTTTCTTCTGTACAAAAGTTTTTGAGCTTAAATGGATCGTTTAGAAGAGCTATCTTGTTTTGAGGACAAAAATTGTATAAGTTAAAGGTAAAAGATCTAGGGTCAATTTTAGGCAGCTTTAATTTAATGCTGTGCAGTCTTCGACGAAAAGCTTTGTGCGTGAGAGCAAAAAAAAAAAAAACTCTCCATCAGGCAATCTTCTCTATTGAAAAAAGACCAACTATAGAATTCTTAGCTCCAAGACTACTTAAAGTGATAACCAAATATTTCAACCTTGAGTCGTATAGAATACGCGTTTTAACTGTTCACCGTAATAAGCACACGCATGGAGAAAGTTTTACTGTCAAAAGATATAATTTTATTACTAAGACACTAAGAAGAAAAATGAAGTACTAATATTTTATAATTATAATTTCAGTCGACAAATGCACCTGATAATATATTTTCCTGGGACGAGAGCGCCGCAAGTATCACTAGTAACACTTTTGGGATGGAATTCGTCAACTGTACTGGCCACGACGTTATCGTTAAAAATCTACCCACCCCAATCAATATGACTATCCCAAGCTCTCAGTCCTCGGTTTCGGTGAAGCCAGAAGAATTTCAGACAGACAATAAAGAACTGACGATGCATTCGATTAAGATAGACCAAAACGAAAGTGCAATCCACGTTGAGATTGTGCCGGTAAATTGTACTGGAAGGAAACTAAAAGTTTACATGAAGAAAAACGTGCATCCAACTTTAGAGAAATATGACTACAACTGGACACTTCCAATCAGTGTTTTTAGCAAATACGAAAATGGTTCAAACCTGGTTCAATCAGGCAAGGTTTTCCTTTCAAACGTTGAGCTAAACCGTAATACAGTTGGAAAGTATTATTTTGGAGTGATAGCTGATGAGCATGACAATAAAAGCACAGAATGTCCGCTTGTTAATTACACTCTTCTGTCATATACCTCTTCGTGTCTTTATTGGAATAAATTGAGACAGCGATGGATGGGTGATGGCTGCGAGGTTTGTTAAAAATGCAATTATTTCGGTCCTTATCTGCTTTAGTTTCTAAAAGAAGTAAATGTATACTGCCATACGAGCAGAATCAGTGTATCAGTTTTGTAGAAGACTTCGTTTATATCGTTTTCATCTTGTTAACTAGGCAACTTAATGTATATTTTAAAAACAAAAACAGTTACAATAACAATGATTATAGAACTAGTGGCACTACTTCTACTAGCTTTATAAAGCTTATTTTCCATTTAGTTGTACTTGTTGTTATCCTATCGGTGACACTTGCAAACTGAAATCCAAAACCTTATATAGTTGTATTTGTTGAGATCAGTTACCATTTTTATGCAATCAAACTGGTGCGAAAACGAATAGACAGACTGCAAAGTGAATTCTTAGACTGTTCTTGTAAGCTTATTGCTTTGTACCTGCCCAATAGTATTTCATATCGCCAACAAGCGTTCATTATAATTTTTAGTTTTTTGGCGAGTGTTGCAATAGTTGAACAGGATTCAACTACTCAACAGTTTTAGATTTTTCCGTGATTAAATCAGGATAATTTAAAGAGTGCGTTCCCATATCGTTGCAATTTTATGTAAGGCTTCATTGCCAATGCCATTATAACGATTACAACTATATAGGAACTAGGTAAAGAGTGTAACTTTTTCCATTTTCAGGTTGCCGAAGAAACCAATCAAAGTGTTAGAGTATGCCGTTGTACCCATCTAACAACATTTGGTGGCGGTTTTTTTGTTGCACCGAATCCAATTGACTTTGATAAGGCTTTCCAAGGTTTCGCTAACCTTAGTGAAAATCCTACAGTTTTCGCATGTGTTATGTCAATATATGGTGTATACTTTCTTCTGGCACTTTGGGCTCGATGGAGAGATAAAAAAGATCTGGAAAAGGTATCGGTAAACAAATATTCATGCATGTATAAACATTTATAAAATACAAAACCTTTAAGCTGCAGTTCTTTTGAAAAAATAAATTTTTACTCCAGATCTATTTCATCGTTTATAAGATTTGGCTCATACCAGCTGTAATGATAATTAGTTAATGACCTCTGCCAGAACCTGGCTTTATAAAGATTTTATAGTTAGAAATCCTCACCAGTAGGAGGGACAACAGTTAGGTCTTAAAAAGCGGGGTGACTTTCACCCGAAATCACTATGGACTAAGCTATTCATTGATTTAAAATGGGCTTTTGACTCAGGTCCTTGCCAATAAACCCAGCAACTCTAACCACTGAAACTTGCTATCTTTTGTCATTCTTTCATTATAAACTTATGAAAAACTATTTCAAAATAAACGTAGGTTAGCTTAAACAGAGTCGCTTGGAGGAAACTTTGGCTTACAGGCCACTGTCAGAAGCATGTGGAGTTCCCTGCGCACCACACTGTTTTATGGGAGCCAGCCCACGGCAAGCGCTGTCCAGGAAGACCCTTACAGACATTTGTAGACACCCTCAAGAGAGGACATTTGTAGACGCCCTCAAGAGAGGACATTTGTAGACGCCCTCACGAGAGG
>JAOEHV020183016.1:1353-27585 GCA_025447995.2 Isaurus tuberculatus | reverse complement strand
GAAGGTTTGCAAGTTTGAAATGAAGGTTTGCGAATTCGAAATGAAAGTTTGAATTTTGACACTAAATACGCGCCATACCCCTACACTCTCCGCGCGCTTTGATTTGAACAAAAAAGGTTAACTTTCTATAAGTAGTCTGCTGTGACTTTCTCCACATTTATTTTCCTTATGGTTATTCTGGTTCCTCTGTCTGAATTTCTGTGCTCTAGATAACCTTTATCAATGTTTTAGCATTTTTCATAAGGAAACAAAAAATGTTTGAAAGCCATGGGCTGTAGTACAAATATTGATATTAAAAAAAATAGTGGTAGTGGTATTAGCATTATTTCATTAAAATTGAGCAATCATAAATGTCATGTCTCCTGCATTTTTTATTGAGGCTCAAGTTCTCCAATTGTGCAAGCAAAACCTGAAACCCAAGATTATGTACATCTTCAAAATGAAAAAAAAAAAAAAGCTGGAGTGCATCAAGGGATGGTGTGCACGAATATGTAAAACAACATATAATCACAGTGGGTAATCCACAACTTCTATTAAATTTAGCCCATGAGGTAATGATGTAACTAAAATTAAAAAAGACAAAAAACCACCACATGCAATGTAGTAAAAATCATTTTATTGGAATTCTATATAACTTTCTTCAGATTCAGAAGCTAATGCCTGGCATTTTCTTCAGCCATGTTTCCACACGCTCTGAAATTGAACCTATGGCTCGAACATTGGTTTTCATTAAAGTGCTTGCAATACAGATATCTGCAAGTGTTATTTTGTTGTTGACAAGCCATTCAGACTTTTGCAGTTGTGTATTTATTGATTTGAGTGCTATAGCTTTTTCCTTGTTGTTGTCATGAGCAAGAGCTTGGGCAACATTTAACCAGATATCAACCTCAGCAATTTCATCAACAGTTAAGGCACCATACAGATCAGGGAGAAGAGTGCGGCAGAGGTATCGAGCAATAGTAGCTTCACCATGAAGTAGCGTGTGGCCTGGATGCACTGCCATTGTTGGTCCATGTTCAACTGCAAGTAAGCAAAGTCAAATTTTAAGAAAAAAGGCAGCTAAAAAACCTTCTTTTCAACATTTGATATTCAGAAACTGGGCTCGAGTGTAAGATTTTGCACCAGCAAGTTCAGATCTTCATAGAGCTCACTCCTCCCCCCTCTTACTAAGGGGATTTTTAAGAATTGCTTTTGAAGTGAAATAGAAAAATACATTTAATTTAAAAGATTAAATCATTTCATTGACCAAAGCACTTAATACCCATAAAATTTTAATAGCTCAGCTGATGCTGAAAATGCAGGTTCATTTATGAACTAAACTCGACACTAATATACTGTAAGTTAGGTACCACCAGAAGTTGGTACCTATTCATTGAGCCAAAAAAGATGAATTTTTGTTATTTCTAACAGAAAAAAATATCTTGAAATGTTTAAGGTACATTTAAGATGAGTTTTGTGACTGACTCCTTGTGGCGAAAGAAAAAATGCTGACACCTGTTCGACCACATTAATATTTCTACTTAATTCCATTTTATATTACACAAAAAATGTCTCAAATAAAAATAATAAACTTTTCTAACCAAAACAGTTCATTTGTTTCAAACAATGAAATATTAATCATTGTTTCAACAAACCTTCTTTCCAAATAAGGGTGATGGTAACAGGCATGGCTTTGTTTTTACCCTGCTGAACTTGATGAAACTGTTTCATTAGGTTGGGTGGTACCTCTGTCTTGAGAGAAGAATGAACAAAAACTGCAGTTGAATGGGTTTTCTTCCTGGCACACAACAGATGTCGAAGAGCAAATAATGAGAATGGAGGCTGTTTTGTTGAAGCAGAAATGACAATGTCCAAAGCAGGAGGCTCAGTCTACAAAAGAAAACACAAACATGGTTGCTAATTTATTTAACGTGTGATGCCTGAGAAAAGAGGACAATAAGGTGAGAAAAAAGCAACAAACTTTGACTTAAGTAAATAGTTTTTAAAAAAACTATTAAATGCGTCGGCGAATAGATAAAAACTTGAAAAAGTGTTGACAAATAAATTATCATTGCCGTAAGAATGAAGAAGCTGACGTTTTGAGTGTGAGCCCTTCGTCAGAGCAATGTCAGCTTCTTCATTCTTACGGCAATGATAATTTATTTATCAACACTTTTTCAACAAACTTTGACCTTGAAGGAAGAAGAGAATGGAAAAACTCACTGATGAAACAGAGAAAGAAGATGAAGAAAGAAAATCTTAAGATTATATTGAAAGAAGAAGATACAGAGGATCACACCTTATGAAGAACAGCTATTGTCAAAAGTTTGTAACCCTTTACAAGACAGCAAAGATGGACCCTAAAAAACTGATTATTATAATTGGTTGATACCGTAATACAGGAGTTATAGTCTGACACTATTGATTACACTTTCCACATACAGGTAAAACAACATGCCTTTGGAAGCAGAGTTAGGGCAGGAGGCAAGAATTTAACATGATACAATGCTATCCTCAGATCCTTAAGCCCCTTAGGTGTGAACTTCAGCCAGCCCTTGAATTAGGTGTTTTCCCTTGAATGGGACTCTGAAGGTTTTTTCGACAAGTTATCTTTAACTTATGGAGTAGATATTGACAAATATTATGCATATAAATGCCCCACTGCTTGTGTAATCAAATTTACCAAATTTCTGTGAGCTGTAATATGTGACATTGTTAATATTTTCATATTGACCAATCAGAAATTTAATTAATCTAAATCACCTTATTGCAAAATGCTGTAGAGGTTATTTGAGAACAATAACCCACACAGTTTTTTTGGTATAATACTTCTGTTCATAGGGATAGGAATTAGAACATTAACAGTTACCTAAAACAAAAATTCAAGGACATTTGTGAAATTTAGTAGTGTTTTTCAACAAGTCAAGGACTTTTCCTGGACAAAAGCTGATAATTTTTAATTAAAGGCTTTTTAAAAAACTGTTTTTAAGGATCTTTCAAGGTCTGTGCGAACTATGCATAGGGGAACAACTCCAAAACTTACCCGTACATCCGGTAACGAAACACCAAGTTTGATTGCAAGTCCCTCCACTTCCGCTTTCATTTCATTCAAATCACATAAAATCGCCTCTTGTCTTTTTAGAAGGTTTTCTACTTCACTTGAAGGCATACCTTTATCGGATTCCTATGTTATTTTAAATACACTGCTCATCAAGCAAATATAACTTTATTTGAAGCTTTTTTAAAACTATAAATAATTTTTAAATAAACTATCCTGTATCCAGACTATATTTCGCTTATCTAGCGAAATGAGAAACACTTTTCTCGACACAAAAAATATACGTTACTTACGTAAAGCTTTTACACAGCTAAGTATTGTACAATAAATACGATCTTAGATCTGGTAATTGAAAATAAATGACAGTCACTAAATAACCATATGTCCACGTGCGTGTATCAAATCTGTTGTCTGTATCAGACACTATCAAAATAAGAAACTTACTTTGGAATAACCAACAGATTTATGATAGTTTGGTAGGCTGTACATACAAGTCGGAAGGGATAAAGGTACGTCGTTGTTATAGTAAGTAGGTAAGCGATACACTCCTTCCACTGAAGCAGCCATTGCTTGGCTTGGAAATCAGAAATGAAAAATAAAAGCGAATGGCATGCTGGGTAATCCTGGAAACTTGAGTTTGTTTTGAAAGTAGGCAAGTCTTCATATTTTCTGTTTCTTATATATTCCATGCAAGTAATCATTATCTGAACGTTATTTGCAAACAAGAAAACAAATATTTTTAGATAATTTTGTTTTATTTATTTACTGGGTAAAGATTTTTCTTTTACAAAGTCTTTTAACCGTGGTGCACTGTGGGTGGTCACGTGATATTAGCATCCCGCCAAGAAAATGTGGCTGCCAAGTTCCAAAGAAATGGAAAAAGTCGAATATTATCCCATGTGAAGAATCGGAAAATCAAAAAAATCTTTTATTTTGTTCAGCTACTCACTGACCATCGAGTGAGGCTAGAAAATGAAGCGAGGAAGGGGTAGACCGCCAAAAGCACCGAGTTACAGCCCCAAATCCTTGCTGCACCGAGGCAGCGAAATTCAACATGGCGGCCGATCGAGTTCCCAAGCAGGGTCTACGCCGCGCATGAAAACTCGAAATCATGGAAAGCCCCTAACCCAACAATTTTTTATAGGAAATTCATCTGATAGCGACAGCGATTCTGATTCAGTTTCTAGCTATGCATCATCTCATGCAAGTACGCAAATTGCCAAAAAACGCTTCGTGGAAGAATTAAAACCGGTGACCCCAGTTAATCTTCCGCCTTCTTCTGATGATCTCCCCATACCACACGAGCATGTCATACAGACTGTGGCCATATATGAAATTTTGAGGCATTTTGGTAGGATTCTAAGATTGAGCCCATTTAAATTTGAAGATTTTTGTGCCGCTGTTCAGGCTCCAGAACAATCCGCATTGCTAGCTCAAGTACACGTTTCTTTGCTTCGAACACTTCTATCCGAAGATGAAGCAAATGGTCTTACTTTTGGTGCAAATGATGAAAAAGACAGCCTCAATATTTATTTCTACACCCTTGACACATTTACATGGCCTGATCAAATTCGTGCTTACATTGCTTCTGATAAGAATGAATTTGGCGACATCGAAAACGCTGTGCTCGATTACACCGGTCGTAATCCGTTTCCATTTACTTCGATCGCAAATCGGCTGAAAGTTCTCCAGCGGCTTTGTGACCAATTTTTGTCCTCAAACGCCGTTAGAGATGATATACTAAACGAAGGTATGACTGAATCGGAGGATCACTGCCGAAATTGTTCCAAAATGGGCGATCTTTTGTGCTGCGAAACTTGTCCGGCAGTTTACCATCTTCACTGTCTCAAGCCACCGTTGGAAAATGTCCCCGAAGGCGATTGGTTATGCCCCGTATGTGAAATGCACCGTTTGAAGGGAGTAACCGATTGTCCAGTGTCATGGAATAGGGATGGCTGGCTCAGAAATACCCCACTAGGGGTCGACAGAGAAGGAAGAAAGTATTGGTTTTTGGCTAGACGTATATTTGTGTAAGTATTGTGCAGAAATGACCTTTTTATGAGGGCTGTGTCACAATTTTTTTTAAAACAATTTATTTTCCAAGAATTAACTTATATATTTTTTTTAAAAAACTTCAGAAATTTTGGTTTTCATATTAAACTTCCTTAAATAAAAAAAGATATAACACAGATAGCTGTTTTGCCAAAATTCCTTTTTTATTGTGAAAAAGATAAATTTTATTGGATTGTTTGACCCACAATATGCATACATTTATTTTTAGAGCTTTAAAAGGTGTTAACTAGTTAGGTCCTGATGAGTATTTTTTTAAATTAAAAATCTGGAAAGATTATTTCATGTTAAATTCATTAATTCAAAATAATAATATTTCCTAAAAATCTAAAAACTGGTTTGAGTTATAATTTAACATTTCAGGAAGAAATTCTTCTTTTCAGCTAACTGCCTCAATTTTTTATCTGATAATAAAAACACTGGCTTAATAAGATGTGCAACAAAAAAATATTTTTTGTTTATAATTTACAGTTTTTTGCTGGCTGACAATCACTAATATTTACATCTTTGAAATCAAAATTTTTAAGCTTGACATTTTTATAAAAAATTCTCTACATTTTGTATGGCTCTTGTCAAAATAATTTTTTGAAAGAATACTACAAGTCTGAATGAAAAGTAGATAAAAGTTGATAAATCAATTTATTTATTTTGCATTTTCTTCTATATTTATTAAGAAACTGCAGGATTATCCATTTCCCTGTTAAGCCTAACTTAATTACCTTAACTGGCTTCAAACAATTTGCTCCAGATCAGCTCCAGACATTGTTCTGATTATATTCCTTTCACACTCATTATCCTCACTAGTAATCCTTCACAGTTAGTTTCTTGGTTTCATAGAAGTGCAGTAACACAGAAAAAAAAATCAAAGGTTATATTAATTTTATAATATTAATATTTTTATTGCTCTTATTATTGATAATTGTAATTATCTTTGTTTTCCTGTGTCATTAGTGAAGGAGAGAGTGATACACATTACTATAGTTGCAAGAAACATCTGGATGATCTTATTAATGACCTGGAGGAGGATGGGAAAGAGAAAAAGTTGGTGAATGCAATCAAGAGCCAATATCCAGAGATCATTAAGCAAATGGAGATCACAGAATCATTGTTTGAGGAAGCAAGAGGTTAGAGTTAAGAATTTAAAGCATTTTTGCAGGGTTTTCCTTTCTGGCCGGCAACCAGCAACTTTCGCCGTCTGTAAATCGCTTCGTTGCCAGCAACTGTTATTATTACTAAAACATCCTTGCTGACAAGAATGTGGAAAATGTTATGTCAACAGTGTTGATGAACAGAAATACATGTATAACAAACAAATATACTGTCCTAACCAACATTTACAATGAAGTTACAGTTGCGCCCAGCTGAGTCCCACTTCAGTGTCAGTTTTCATCAAGTCTTCACCCACAAAAAGCAAAAACCTGCATTTATTCCAACATTTCTTGTATTCTTAGCATCATAGTAGATGCCAAATTTAGATGCTCAGAATGCACCAGATTGCATCTTGGAGTACTTAAATTTTAAAAATTTTTCAGGGGGAGGCATGCCCCCAGACCCCCTAGAAGCTCACACCTTCAGCGCTTTGCAAGGGTGCTACCACGCCCAACTTCTCCACCTGTTCAAAATTCATCTACTGCTACTTCACTTGAAAAGGAAAACCTTTTTTCGAGGGGAAGTTTATTTTTAAGCACTTAACTCTTTATATGTATTGCAGTACTGTAGTTTTTGATAGGTTACTTTAACCTGCAGCAAACCTTGTAGCTTTAATGAGTTCTTTTACTTTTTCAAAACTATGGACATCATTGTAGTCTATTATAATAAAAGATTTTTTCTTTAGAAAAATATATATCAGAAACAGTTAACTTTAAAACTAGTGTTCCTTGGGGATATCAGAACGGAATGTCCTACAGTAGCAAATCTTATTATTATTCTTGGGAAATTATTTACATACAAGTCAAGATACCAAGAAACAATTCCAAAATTTGAAATTTTCAAACAAGATATAGAATATATGTACCACATTGAAAAATAACATTGCAGCAAAAAATAGCAAAGTAGAAGACTTCAATTGATGCAAAATGGTCACCAATTTGGAAATAAGCTCCCAAACCTCAAATGGTCTTTTATCTTTTTTTCTTCAGAATCAATATTAAGTAGACTGCAAAGATCTTTCGATACATGTAACATTTGTTTAAGTAGGTTATTGAAACTGCTGTGAAAATGGTATATGGCTATGGCTATTTATAGTTGACCTTACTTAATATTAAATTTGTAATTTTCTCCTTCTGTTGTTTTTTACGTGTATTTTGTAAAATATTGAATGTAAATAAATTTGTTATTAAAAAAAAAAAGAAAATACTTTGAGAATGAGTAAAGTGTCTTGAGAAACAAGCATTATACTGTGCTGGTATCACCAATGGCACTACCAAGTGGTAAATGCCCACCCCTGCCCCCTACTCTCCCAAATTCTAAAGACTGTGTCCCCAGAGTAAGAAAGTTTTCTCTGTTTTAGTATTTAAAGTTTGATTTATGTATAATCAGTTTATCAGTGAGGAGCATTTTAATAAACTCTGTGTCTTGTTTCTGTTTCCAGGTGACATGCCATCAGGGCTGACAGCAAGAAAACCAAATCCACCAAAACTTAAAAACCCAGTCAAGGAATCATCTTCTGTTGAATCAAACAAACAAGCCATTGGTAAGGAATTATCATCATCTTTTGGAAAACCTTCGAAATGCTTTGTTGATTCAGGTGGTAAGTGGAACTACTGAGGTTGACATATTCATATTTAATTAGACATTTCCATTTCTGTTTTTGCTGAAATAGTCAATATATCCGTTTCTGGTTTTTCTTTTACTTAAACTGTGTACAAAGCATAAAAAGGTTGTTTCATAACATCATAGCTAAAAACAGTGCCATAAACTCATTCACAATAAATGATGTCTAAGCATTTGATTGGCACTGACGGACCCACTAAAACTCATTGTGTTATTAATGTATTGTTTAGGCAATCAAATTTAGAAAGATAAATACAATACCTTAATTAGATACTCTTGCTTTGTCATTACATTTCTTTGATATGCAAATTTCTTCTAGAATCTTTAGCAGCTGTATTTCTTATTGTGTTTGGAATGCAATAACATGATGAATTAATAAAGATGACTATAGTGATGACAGTGATGGTTGATGGTGTTGTTTTTGTCGTTTGTATCTTTATTTGTGTTTTTTTATCATGGAATTATGATGATGATAATATTGTATTTCAGGGACCCATTTTCAGTGGGTGTAGGTAGTTGCTTAACCTTGCACGTTTTTATTTAAAATATACAAATATTTTCTGCAGGTCAGAAAAAGACAATTCTTGAAAGCGAGATGAATAAACCTGAAATAAAACCACTTGTACAGCAGCAACCACCAGTGTTAACATTTGTTTCTGAGGACTCTGTAACTCTAAAGGTTGGCCCTGTTCGACTTCCTGAATCTGACAACCCTGAAGAAGAAATGGAAGAGGAGTCTGTTGCGGCTGTTGATATAGAAAAAAGAAAGGTTGGAGAAAAAAGCAATATCGAAAATGCCATGGATGTTTTGCCTCCAAAAACGGCATCCAAGACAAACAGTCAGGAATTGGAACAGACAAAAAATGCTGTGAATATGGATATGTCTGTTGGCGTGATGAACAACATAGATAAATCAAAATCAGTTCAGAATGGAACGAGCTGCTCAAATGCCTCTTTAGTTACGTCAGTGGTTAATAAAAGTACCACAATTTCAGATAGGGACAAAGGAAAGTTTGATGTAGGTAAAGGTTGTGAAAACGCAGATGTGAAAAAAGATATCCCCTTGGCTACACTGCATCCTTTAAAGAAAGAACGAAAAGAAGGCGCTTCAACTAGTTTCTTATTGCAAGCACAAACTAATACTGTCTCCATAATGAATGCCTCAAAACCAAGTGTCATTCTGAGCAATACCACCTTAAAATCATCTGTGTCATCTACCACAAGCACGAATCCAAGTGGAAAGATGCCAACTATATCCTTGCGTGCTCCATTGTCACAAACTCTTAAGCCTACAGCACCTTCTGTTTTATCAAGTAAAACATCTAGAGAAACAGTTGCCAACAATGACAGTGAATCATCCTCAGTACCTTTTTTCCGACTTGGAATGGAAGGTAACTACAACAGCTATGTAAACCAATATACTACCAACACTTTCGCTTTAAATAAGCATCAACATATGGAACATAGAGACAAACGGCGTGCTGTAGTAAATAAATTTAGTGTCAATGAATTCAAGTGGCATAATGGTGAAGTTTATGGAAGTAAGGAAGTCATCTTGAACACTTTGAGATACTCTATCATTGCACTTGAGAATGGTATCCCAACTGCCTTCATGCATCCAGTCTGGCCCATCCAGCGAACACCGTGGGTTCGAGCTGTGCAGCTAGCTTCAACTCCACAGGAATTCTCTGCCATTCTCTCATTCCTTGAAAACTTCATCAAACCGATATGCTATGTGTCAGCCTGGAGGGAGGCTGCTGGCCACATGGAACTGCATCGCATTACAACTGCTGATAGTAGAAAACGGAGCAAGAAAACAAACAAAGAAGAGGAGGAGGAAGAAGAGGAGATGGAGGAGCTAAATAGGGAACTAGGTTTGACAATTTCACTCGCTGTATCTGTGATTTTCTTAACTAGCCATGTATTGTGTCATTTCAGTAATATTAAAGCAATGTAATCCTCACGAAAATTAATGAGTTTTTAATTGTAACATTAAACATATGAGGTAAAAAAGCACTAATGGAAAATAAAACGTCCAAACTTTTTTTTTTTCAGTTTTTGCTAAGGAACTTAAAAATGTGATTTCGTTTTTTTCATCAAATCTTTTCCAGATCATTTTGCTATAATATCAGTTGAACTCTCTAGGTTTTACAGTCTATAACTCGTTACCTTGTGCAATCTAGTCGGAAAAGAACCAAACAGATAATTCAAACTAATCAGGCTTTTAACTTTTCTCCCTTTTCCCTTCACTTTAAACGTTTTTTTTCTATCGTTGTCAGTAAGCACTGCAAAGCTTTCTTGAAATGCTAACATTTTAAACTAAATGTTCGAGTTTCCAAGCAAACAAATTTGGAAGGAAATTACCACGTAGCAGTTCTCAGGATTAAACCTGCTTTTCTAAGGAATAACTTTGAAATATAATTAATACCCATTTATTGTTCTTTAAGGTTTTGGACCAGTTAACTATTGTTGGCTTTTAAACCATCAAGTTTGGAAGCAAAAGGGGGAAGAATACAGAATTTATGGAGGAAGTGGCTGGATGTGGAACAGTAATATGCCACAGTCAAAGTCCTTCAAGAGAAAGTGTTTGGATCGAGTGAACTTTCCGGCAAAGAAGCAAAAACTTGTGCGAGTTGCAGACAAAATAGTAACACATAGAGACGCTAAATTAAGAAAAAATCAGCAAGACGAACTTAAAAAGAATGCAAAAGCACAAGAAACAAAAGTCCAAGCTACAGCTACCATTACGTCTTCATCGTCCACTTGTACTATTTCCAACACTACTACGATTGAAACCTCTACTTTGTGTACCGCAGGTTCTGCAGCTAACTCTTCGAGTTCTTGTGCAACAACTAGTAGTTCAACTGTTAAGTCAGGAACTGTTAATATAAAGACGGCAGACGGAACAACTGTTACAACTACCCCAACAGTTTTTGCGTCTGTCAGTACTGCTCAAGAACCTTTATCCGCTCCCTCTACTGATTTACCCTCGATGTCAGCTGTTACTAGTGGCGTTGTCTCTAGTGCAGCATTGGTTGGTTCTGCACTAAATGCCAACTCAGCCAAATGTAGCGCTGTTTCTGAAACTGTTAACTTGGAGAAAGTAGCTACTGCAGATACTTCTACAACTTCTTCCGTAACAGCAACCAGAAATTCATTAACTTCTGCGCCAGATTTAGAAGAAAGATTTCAGGATAAAGTTGGTACAGATAGTAGCACAACTCCAGTACAAAGAACAGTTTCAAATTCACTTGAACACACAGATGCATTAAGGACGCTCCTTCCTTCATCAACCGTGGCTAATAAAATCTTTAGAACATCAGCAGAAGATATTAGTCTGAAAGCTTCATCATCAGCAGTTACATCAGTCGTCCAGTGTTTGCCTACGTCTGTATGTTCAGCAACTGATTCAGTATCAGCACTAGTGGTCGAACATCATGACATTAAGAATGCATATTATGAAACCAGTAAAAAAAGCTTAGTGCAAAATGAACTATCTAATGTTAAAGATTCTTCAGATTGTTTGGCTTCATCGTCATCTTTAGTTAGTTTTCTCTCTGGTACCTTACAAACTTATGTTAACAGTTCAACAGCAAAAGAAGGAGTTAGTAGTAGTATCGTGCCTTTTGCCTCTTCTTCAACTTCGCCCAACGTTATGAGAGCAGCAATAACCAATACACAATCAACAGACGGATCAAATAAAGGTGCAAACTTTGATAAGAAAGACATTCTTGTTGCAAATTTAAGCATAACGAAGCAAAACGCCATGGACGTTAATTCACCTAAATCCTCAGATTTGCAATGTGTAAGTGCAGTTTCAAACTCCAATAGCTCAGAATTAGTTGCACCAACTTCAGTACCAGAACCTTACCGTACTTTAACTCCTTGTTTTAAAGAAGAAAAACGTCCACCAGAGACTTCATCAGCATCACTGATGATAAGTTCTTCATATACAGCTCTGAAGAAGGATCAAGAAATTATAAAAAGCCAATACCTTTTAAAGAAAACTTCTAATAACGATAAAGAAACTTCGAATGTTTCAGGATTGTCGTCTAAAACAGACGATCCAGTTGAAACTGTGTGTGATGGGGCACACCTCCCTTATAACTCACAAACAGACGGCAGTCCAACAGAGATCCCCAAGTCGAATGAAACGACTCTTGATACAAAAACTGAAATGGGAAGCTGCCCTAATTCTAATAAACAATACTTTGAAACCAAAACTTTAAAAAGTTTTAAAATAGTTAAGTTAGATGATAGCACTGAACCTGAACAAGAGACATATTCTAACTTTTCTGATACGCTTCTGTCGGTGTCTGGAGTTCAAGAAACGGAAAAACTTCTAGGTTCCAAAGAAAGCGAAATCTCGAAAGTATCACAAAAACTTGATGATGTTAACTTATTGAGTAGTATTGCTAAAATGTCTGAACAAAAGGATTTGTGGAATGATAATGACAGAAAAGATGGTATTGATGTCATGGACAATGACTTACAGGTCAGAAGTAAAGCAACGCTATGCAAAAGAGAGGAAAGACATGATGTAGTTGATTCATCTAAAGGTTCGCTTGAAATCGAAGAAGCAGGAAAAGAAGAGAAGAGAAACAAAACTGCTCCTGTTGGAAATGAATTTTCAAACGTTGTTAGTGTGTTCTTTGACAAATTGGATGTTAGATCTGACGGCGAGGGTGTGCTCTCTACCGAGTCAATCATGGCAAAACCTAAAGTGAATGATAGTAATTTTGGAAATGATTGTCCTGATGACATACGTAGAGGAACAAATGACATCACTTCCGATTTAGTGCAGAGAAGGTTTGGAGTTGAAGAAACTGGTGAGCAAAAAAAGTCTTTTGCTGACAGTGCGCTAAACTTTAACGAGATTAAAGAAGTTGAAGGAGTTTTAAAAACCTTACAAGAAGGGTGTAGTGAAACAAAAAATTGGAACCTTCAAAAAACAAAAGACATTTCTGGTAATGATTCGAGGACTTCTTCAAACGCCGTTATTGGAGAGGCGCCAAACGAGATCCTTCAGTGCAAACAAACTTCCCTCAAAAGTAATCCCGAAAACGAAAATCATTCGAAATGTATTGAAGAAAATGTGGTTGTTGGAAGTGCTGTACATGCTGTTCGTTCTAGAGAAGACCAAAATTCAGAAGAATCCGTGGAAGTTGATGTTTTAAATGAAGAGTCCAAGGAAGCGACGTTAACTGAAGAATCAGTGCAAACTACAATGACAAATGTTGATTCCCAGTCCTCAACTTCGTCTACGAAATCGGCTTCTGAAAATGAAAAAGTTAGAGTGTTAGAGGAGACAACGCATAGTACATCTTTGGCTACCAACAATACAAAAGAGGATACTATGACAACATTGGTAACTGTAGAGAAAACAACAAATTCATTTCCAACGTCTAGAGTTTCGGACCTTTCCAAGAGCTTTGCATTTTCAAAGAATGCAACAGAGTTGTCATCAGTGAAATCAGTTGCTTCTCAGGCCAGTTGTTGTACTACGCAACAAGGATCTTCTGTTTCAACGCAAATTGCATCACATCCAATAACCACTGTGACTTCTAACATCGTGGATAAGTTAATGGTCGAAGCTAAGTTAGCTAATGTTGTGGACCATCTGGCGGCTGTAAACACAGTAAACAATGTTAAACCAAGTTTACACGGTGTTACGTTTCCGTCAAGCTTAAACATTACCAAATGCGAACCCACTGTATCTCTTCAGACATTTCCAGTAACATCTACATTTAGGACATCATCGTTTAGCACTCTCCCAACTGCAGTTACTGTCAATGCGTCAGCTTCCTTGGCAACTGTTAGTGCTTCTTCAGTTTTATCTAGTAAACCTATACCATCAGTAGGAACTGCTTTGACGATATCAACTTCTCCAGGAGTGAAGCGCCCAATCGCTGTGAAAACAACCCATGTATCTACAGTTACAGCACAATCAGTTGCTTCTATGGCACCCAAGCTAGCTACCGTTGTCCAGAAACCAATTCTGCCGAGTGGAATTGTGGCTCAAGGTACTTCGGGTACAACCCAACCAACATTTGTGAATATTATGATTGCGTCCACTGCCAGTGGCCTCACTAGTGGTTCTGTTGTTCAAACATTCGTGCTTAGTACTCCGCAGGGTATGGTTCAGTTACAAGGTGTGCCAGTGCAGGCCTCGGCCCTGTCGCAGGCTGCCCAAGCAACACTGCAATCAGCTCAGCAAGGACTCGCAGGAGGCACTTGCCCCATCTTGCCATCTTCACAGGTTACAAACCAAATCAGTATACCTCTGATACAAGGAACTAACATTGTTAAACTTGATGCTAAAGCAGTTGCACGGGGAAGCCAAGCTATAGGAAGTACTGCTCCGGTGAGGAGTATAGCAGCACTAGTTGCAAGTATCTCAACCGCTGGTCTTCCTTCTGGACAATCACCAACCATTCGTTTTGTAACATCATCTAAGGGCTCTCTAACTTTGCAGGGTACAACTGGAGGGTCAATAACATCCATTAGGTCTGGTACTCAAGCAGTTTCTGGACCGATCACTCTTCTGTCAACACAGCAGGCAAGAAGCCCCTCTGTGATTGCTCCTAAGACAGTGGCTATAAACACACCAAAAAGTTCAGTCACCGTGTTTCGGTCGCAACAGAAATCTGCTTTGGTCGGCACACAAAGTGTCAAACCTGTCAGTACACCAGCTAAAAAGGAAGAAAAGTTTCCAATGTTGAGACCAGTGGTACGAGATCCTCGAAAACTGATAGATTCTTGTGTAGCTAGATGGCCTAGGAGACATAGTGTAACAAACATTTTTCGCCTTGAACGGCATCTTTTAAAAGTGCTTGCTAGAAAGGCTGGAATGAAAGAAGTGAAGGGTTTCCTGTATAACACCAAGGGTGTTGGTATAACATGGCCTGCATCATTTCCCAGACCGTCATTCAAGATTGGTTGGAGGTACAGGACGCGGAGTCTAAAGACTTTAGCTGGTGCAGGACTCCAGTGCCGGATCCTTCATTCATGTTTGAAATGGGAAGAAATGAATGTACGACCTCCTCGAAGTAACAGCACCACACTGTTTACCAGTACAGGTAAAGTATGAAACAAACTTATGTCTAAGTATGTGGTGTTGGGTTCTAGTTTTTCTAAATAAAGAACCATTTAGCGAAAAAAGAAAGGCAACAATAGACAGTGAATGAGATTTTGAAAGTTCTGGAAAAACTCGTGTTTTCAAATTTATTGTTTTGTTTTTGTTTTCCATTTAAGGAGAACGTTTGCTTGAGTTTGAAGCTCTTATAACGTGTTTCAATTTAAAATACGATAAACATAGAAAACTGGAGCTTTGACCAAATACGTAACACTTGAAGAATTAAACGGATTTTAATTTGATTTAGCGACTGATATGGAATTTTTTAATGTTCAAATAAATGCAAATGATAGTATGGAAATATATTTCAAGAAAATTGGTTATTGTTATTTTTTTTTGTTTAGGAACAACTACTACAGAAATCATAGATCGCCGGTTTGTGAGTCGTGATGGTCTTCACGCTGAGTACCTGGTCCGGAAGACAGTTCGATCATTAAAGAAACCTCAGGTAGTATCTCCAAAGCCACCACCAGCAGTCAGTAAGCGGGGCCGAACGTTACGGCCAAAGATCATCCTGCAACAAGAGGATGAAGAGGAGAGTGTACCAGCAGGACCCCGTGTCTTTGAAACTTGGTTTCCAGAGGTTAGTTTATATAGTATTGTATCAGGATTTTGTCCTTTTGAATCCCAGTTTCCGAAATTGAGTTTATACTGCATGTCATCAGGACCTAAAATGTTTCAAACTTAAAACTAATCTAATTTTACAAATCCTGTCAAACTTCAAGATTTGGACTTTCATGGAAAACACCCACATCTTAAAGTTTCAGATTTGATGGACCACAAACCATTTAAAATCACTGACTCTTTGTGAGTAGGGATGGATAACATGAGCAATCTTAAAAATGATTCTGGCACTGTCAGGGTTTCAAAATAAAACCATGGCAAACCATACGCATTTTAGTGGTTCTTCTTCTTCTGTGTGAGACTTCTTACCTTAAGTAAACCTCAAGCTGTAGAGTTGGGACACGAAGGTGCCAAGACGGTTCGTGAACCATATTAATCTTGTGTTTTCACACATACATCAAGCTCTCCAACTATTATACGACCTTTTTAAAGTAATTTTTTATTAATCTTACCATCCTTACAAAAGCAGTAAGATATTATTGTTTTAGCAGCTTATGTAAATATGTTTGAATAGGGCGTTATATAAGATCAAAACTTGCTTTAATTTTTTTATTTTTGAACAGTTTGTTATTGATCGAATTTTTTTAACATTTATGTTTAGGAAAAGTTAGAATTATGGGAAATCCGTCAGTATAATGAGCGGTTAGATCGCGAGCGGGCCCTAGAACGAGAGAAGAGACTGCAGGAGGAGGCAAAGAAACGAGCCGAGGAACTAAAGGTTGCCGCACTTCAGAGAAAACAACAACAAGAACAGGCAAAACAACAGCTCAACTTACTCAAACAGAATCGAAAGAAAGTGCAGAACGCAATCAAAACACAACAGCGTAAAACCACGACGATTTTAAGTAAACCCATGATTCAGCCTGCCCATGGTTATAAACCAATCACAACTGGAGCGAGTACTTCCACAATAAGACCTCTTGGTACCAGCTCCAGTACAGGCTCTACTAATATAAGACCAGCAAATGTGGTTACCACACGGCAGTATGTAGTGCCCAAGCTTCCCACGGTCAGTAGTACTCAGTATCGTTACCAGACTCCTAGATCAGTTGGGTCGCAATTATCAACATTAGCTTCTTCTCTTACTACAACTCCCGGATATAGTTCAGCCAAACTGGTTAAAGCCCAGTCTCAGCCGGAAACACCATCAGTAACACGTAACACAACACCTTCGGGTAAGTTTCTAGATAATGGCATCTAAAAATCTCCATCGGTTGAAATGTTTTATCATCTTCATAAGTAGTGTAAGGAGTTTGCTTTTCGAGTGTTGGAGCTACTAAGTACTTCCGAAGTTCCACCCCAGGATTTGCAAAAGCTCTTAATCTGAATAGGGCTCTGTTGCTTCAACCCTTTGACGCACTTTGAGAAAAAAAGGCTTGTTCGACTAGTCTTACGAAAAAAAAAAAGTTTTGGTCTGAAAATGTAAATTCTGATGTGTCTAGGATTTGTGTTGTTGATGAAAGCGATGCCACTATATCTGAATTCTGTATGTTTGTTATCATTTCAATTTATCAGTGTGAGGGGGTTTAGGTTACGTTATAGATCTTACATTTTTACCTTACAGTCCTTAATCCTAATTAATGGTATAAACTAGTAAAGGTAGAATAAATTTTTCTAGTACTGGACATAAACCGACTTCCATTGACAGTTTTTCGAGTTGTAAGAGCAATGAATGTTTCATATCTCTGTCTTTGTTTGGCTAAAGAAAGGCCGCTCACATGTTTGGTTCTTTACAAGGCCATGATTTAAACCGACGGTGTTCCATTTTACACTCACAGATCCGATCATTTGATCCAGGTTCTACAAAAAGCTGAATAATTAGTTATATATCTATATATTTTTATTTCCTTATTCAGTATCACAGGCCTGGAGTCAGTCGTCGCAGCCAAAGCCAATCGCTCGTACAACATCATCCAATGCACCTAGGATGAAACACTCATCAAAAGATCAAGTAAAGCAAGCTAACCGAGTCAAGGGAAAGAAGAGCTCAAGTGCTCCTGTCCAATACAACAAGAAGTATATGAGTTTAGAATCTAGGCAGGATATCAACAGGTTAGAACAATATTTATCTTCCAGTGCTAGTTTCAAACCGTCTTAGGTTTGAAAATGGCTGGCTAGGACATATGACAAAAATGGACGATAAAAGACCTGCAAAATCGCTATTACATGGCAAACTTGCAAAAGGAAAAAGGTCGATGGGACGTCCTAAACTAAGATTCAAAGACACGTGCAAAAGTGCTCTAAAGTGCGGTGGTGTTCTGGAAGATTGGAAATCCAAGTTGGAGAACAGAACTGAATGGAGACAACTGATTCACCAAACTAGTAATAAAGTTAATGAAAGGAGAGTCAGTGCTTATGAAAAACGGAAAGAAAACAAGGAAAAGGAATGCTCAAAAGACATGAACTTCATCATCGTGTTTTATCATCCTATTGATTTTTTACTTCCTGTTTATTTATCTTTGTAGTTTTTGTTTGCAACTATCTTCGTTTTAACTGTGTTCTATCCGTTTCGTTTCAAGGCAATAGTATATGTATGTATATTAGATTTGTTTCATATTAATTTGCCGGCTTTGTACCTTCAACAGACTCGCCATCTGCCGCCGTGTGATTGATATCATGTTGGACAAGGTTGAGCGCAATGAAGAGACGGAGAAGAAAAAAGAGCTGAAGCGAAAAGCGAGGGAGGAGAGTTTGGCCATGAAGAGTGAAAGGATGAAGGTTATGAAACTTGATGCTCAGCTACAGAAACGAAAAGAACTCCTCAAAAAAGAAATCGTAAAAAAGCGTGCTCAACTCGAAAAAGAATTAACATTGGAGATTCATGAAGAGCTGAGAAGGGAACAAAGTAGAAAAAGGAAGAGGAACAGTGATAACGACAATGTGGTAAAGAAAAAGACAGAACCCGAGAAATTGTACTGTGTGTGCAGAACACCTTATGATGAAACAAAGTAAGGATGACGTGTTCTAATCAAGTGATTTAATATATTCTAGGTTGAAATACTTTATCGCAGCCGTAAGTAGTGAAGGAGCTGACGTATCGAGGGTTAGTCCCTCATCAGAGCTGATAGTAGGGTAGTTATAGGTGAGAAATAAAAAAAAGGTAAAAGTAAGTTAAACTAACTAGATAAAAAAAATCTTTATTAATGCTATTTTGAGCCAAAGTTTAAAGGTTAACTTTCTGTTCTTTTCATTGCGTGTCATTAGAGTCTTCGTGTTTCCCTTAACTGTTAATTTGACGGAGAGTTTTTCAGAATGCTCTTGTATCATTTTGGAAATTATCTTTTAATACTAATAACACAGAATAAATAAGTATTAATAATAGGAAAATCAAAAATTTTATCACGGTACGAAGAGTTTTCTTTCCAGGAATGAAATTGCTAAATAATTTTGAGTTGATCATTTTTCTTACAACAGATTTTATATTGGTTGCGATCTCTGTGCTAACTGGTTTCACGGCACCTGTGTAAACATCAGCCCGGTGGAGGCACAAACCATGGACGAGTGGGCATGTGCCGAGTGCCGCAAGGCACAGAAGGGAGTGGAGGAAGAAGATTTGTACTGTTTGTGTAGACAGCCATACGATGAAACCAAGTAAGCGTCTTTCCACATTGTCTTGGAACCTTCCATTAATCGTATTTTTTCATTTGAATAGTTAAACATCTATAACCAATTTTCTTGTATGTGCTGCTTTGATCGTAATATTTAATTTGCTGATGTTTTTTGTCTGTTTTTTTGTGGTCACTCGTGTCTTATAAGACGGAGTGTACCACTATGATGTCGGGTCTGTAAGCAAGCAAGAGTGCAAGCAAGAGTGTAACACGACCCATAATGCGTTTCGGCAAATTCAATGTGGCTGACGTCACGTTCGATGGCTTCCGACTCTTCACGGAAATAAAAAAGGAGGCGGCAGCAAAAAAGGAAGCGGGCAGGGACGAGAAACATCTAATTTTCTTTTTACTTGGTCTAAGAAATGGTAATAGTTGTGAAAATTGGAGTGACGACATGTGCTCTTTGAGCGCCTTTTATTTTTCTTTGTCGGCATCCTTCAGCAGCAGTGACTACTGCAAAGACTTGAAAAAAAGTCATAAAGTTTCCAAATTTGAAAAAAATCTGTTCACGATGAGTCTTTGTCTACTTTTTAAGTTCTTGGAGTGATTACCGTCACTTTCTAATAACATGGTTGCGTAGTGTAAAACCTTACTGTCAAAGTTTTAAAGTTTAGAGCATTGGAGCTACATTGAAAGATAGAATCAACAAAGCTACTCAAGGGGATCTATTGTTGCAAAAGGCCTTTAGTATCTCGCGTTTTTCAATTCGCATGCCTTAAAGTGCCGATGACACGAAATTTTTTGGACATTTGGAAAATATAGCGTTTGAAACGTACGATTCCAAAATTTGAGGTTAGTAGGACAAATATTGGCGATTTTATACGCGCTTTCAAATTCGGATATTTCATCCGAAAAGTGGTAGCTATCTCGCGCGGCCAAAAAACCATCTACGCAATAAGTTGTGACGTAATCAACGGTGCACCAACAAACTTTTTAGTGTGGAGGAAAAGCAGAAAAGATGAGAAAAAGGAAATTATTGTGTTGCTGGCACATCCAGTGGGCAAAACTGACAAAACACAATGAAAAAAATGAAGGTAAAAATAAGCTAAACCTCACCGATGTTTCTCCTACATTAGTCACTCGAGCAAGTCCCTGTGACCAATTTTAATTGCAAAATAACCATTTTCAACGGCGTATAAAATCGCCAGTTTTTATCTTACACAACTAAAACTTTGGAATCTTACGTTTGAAACGCTATATTTTCCAAATGTGCAAAAAAGAATTTCGTGTCATAGGCACTTTATGTTTTATTAAAGCACTCTGTGAAAAGAAACTGTGCTTTTATGGGAATTAACATTACTGTTGTACAATTTGTTCATTGTTTAACGCTGTTTTCAGCGCGCCCATTTATTATTCTCTGTATCTTAATCAATCTTCAATTAGCTAATTTTTCTTTCAGGTTCTATATTGGCTGTGATCGCTGTCAAGATTGGTTCCACGGGAGCTGTGTGGGTGTCAGCCAGGCTGAGGCAGACGTGCTAGACACTTACGTTTGCCCTCGTTGTTCTGAATCTGAGACAAAGTCTGAGAGACAGCAGCTGAACGGAAAGGATTACGAGACTTTAAAACGCTTACTGCGTTCACTTCAGGTATGTTTTGAACATTGAGTTGTTTTCATTTTTTTAAAAAATATTATCGAATAAAACAGTTTTCTGTATTTGGCGATGTTGATTCCCGCATGGTTTGTCGAAATGCCTGTCACTGCTATTAACAATGTGTTGATCAGGGCAAGCCTGTATGCTCAACTTTGCTAAACGATCTAAAGTTTTAAATTCAGTGTTTTTTCCAAATATCAAACATAACCTTATTTTTTTTAATTGCAAGAGGACGAAGGAGCCCCAAATTAGGTAAAACACGTGACTTGATCAACCCTAGGTTGAAATTTTTAACCAGTGCTGTGATTTGAGTAAAAAGCTGACTATTCGAGCGATAACTCTTCATCAGCGCAACGAAAACGTTGAGGAATTGAAGGTTTATTTAGGTAGATATAAAATGAAAATCTTATGGAAACTCAATTTAAAACTCAAGTTTCTCACTTTCTTAACGATGGGTTAACGCTCGAAACCTCAGCTTACGAAAAAACACTTCAATTAGATGATTAAATCACGCGTTTCATGAGCAGTAATCGAGGAAAATTATTCAGTATCCAAACTATTAATCATGCGCTTGTAAAAAGGGGATCAATTCTAGTTTCTGTGAATCTTACTAACTACTGCTTCGTTGGGTTATGGTAGTATTAATGTTGTGTTAAGATTTGGTTTTTGATTGTTGGTAAAAAGTTTCCGTTAAATCGGGATCGATCCTTTCAAGGGCAGCCTATCAAGTCCACCAGGTTCTACAAAGGGTTTTTACTTCCCTGGTTGAGTACGATCGCCTCGTCTTTCTGTAAAGACGGCTAACATTGGTATACTTATTATCGCAACAGAGCCACAAAATGGCCTGGCCGTTTCTGGAACCAGTGAATATGGATGAAGTTCCGGAGTATTACGATGTGATAAAGGAACCGGTCGGTAAGTATTGTGGGAGACTTGTTCAGCTTACATGTTTTGATATACCACTTCAAAAACAACGTGTAAACATTTTAACAAAACATTAGGAAAGTTTGTTTATCTAGGTTTTTACTGTTACGATGGGTAAGTTTAAAGTAGACTGGTTTGAAACTATATCTATGCGTATACCCCTGTGACGGGTGTTCGTACTTGGCTGATCGTATTGATTTAGCTCATCGAAAACAACTGATGGCTGGAGCCATTCTTTCTGTCGTAACGAGGGTTTTTCAAGTGTCAAAGACGTGGCTACATTCTCGGTGCATTCATCTTCCTCTCACTACCTACTAAGTTATTCAGACGAAGGGCTGTAATGCTCGAAACGTAATTGCGGCAGAGATTAAGCATTTCAACCTAGAGTTCATTAAATATCGTCTTCATCACTATCGCCAATCATCATCATCACCACCCTTCATAATCACTTGTTACCAATCGTAATCAACGCAATTGGTATACCTAATCTGCATCTTGTTTTCATCGGTAATCATTTGTCCTTACATTGTATAGTTACCATGGGTGTTGGATCAAGTTGCATACTTTTACGAGCACGCTGCTTATATTTGTTTACTTTCCTGTTTTAGACTTTTCGTTGGTTGAAAGACGCCTGGTGTCTAAAGCATACAAAACTTTGGAATCATTGGTTGGTGACATAACCAGAATATTCGACAACTGTCGTTACTTCAACCCCAGGGACTCGCCATACTACCGCTGTGCAGAAGTACTAGAGAGCTTCTTTGTTCAGAAACTAAGAGCGTGGAAGAACGGCAGAAAGTGATTAGACAGAACTTTAAATCTTGAGGACGTGACTCCGGATGCAGTTGCTTCAAATTTGTTAGCCTATGAGCAGCCTTTTTTTGTTGTGACGTCATAAGAGAGACAAGGGAGAGTACCGTTCATTTCAAGAAAATGGGTCGCTCCCAGGCTACAATTCTATTATCGTAATGAACGCTCAAAATGATTACAGTATGTTAAAAATGGTGTGATATAAATAATGAAATACTGCGTTAGAGTCAAATGAATTAAAAATTATGTGTTTTATGTTTTGCTCATTACCGCAGTCGCGATTCTAACTATGTAATATTCATGTGTCTTTTCTAGCCTTTGCATTCCTCCTGCACAAAATTAGCTCTAAAAATAAAAAGTTTAGTTATGTTAAGCCATTGCTTTGTAACGGCAATCTTTTACAATAAGAATCTAATCCAGTTTTACTGGAATAGGTCAGCAAGAATGTTCTAATGCGGTTGAAGTATCACGATGATGCCTTTGTATTGTTAGCTTAAAATAGGCTGTTGACAACTGCATGTGGTTACTGGTGTAGTTTAAATTATTACAGTAAAACAAATCATACTCAAATGCAAGCAACTAAATAGTCGTGGTTATAATATAACTTGAACATTAACAACTTACAATGTTGGATGGCGACTATTTCAAAAATAAAATTGAAAACTGTTTTAAAGTAATTTATAACATTATTTAAAACAATGTCTGTCAAACAAGCTTTATTTTTTTTTAGTAAGCGTACATGTTGCGAAAAGTGACACGGCACAATACATTCGGTCCTATACTTTTCAGCTCAACGTACTTTATCCAAAGATGCAATTTGTGATACTTGCCACGCTTTCTAATATCTCTTATTGCAGATAAGCACGCCACTCCGACAAACCAGTGGTACTTCAATAAGCCTATCGGGTCGAACACGTCACGCTCTGCACTAACTGAGTACCTTTATAATAAAATCCTCATAACGAGGCATAACTCTGCCCTATATATATTAAGCCGGGTCTAGTCTTTAACCCGTGCCTCTTCATTTGCTCTTTTTCGCCATTTTTATAATAAGTTCGATAGAAGCACGTCTCTCTGGTCGATACTATAGATAATCCTTGGAATCGTAGATAGAAGAAAAAACTACACTACCGAGGCTACCAAAGAGTTGTTAATTTTACAAACTTAATTCATCGTTATACTAATTTGAGTTTCGTTTACAAACTAAGTATAGTTTTTTAAAAAAGTGTATATGTCGTGACCGGGTACATTATACCACCTACGCATAACCTTAAGCCGTCACTGAACATCCAATCAGACTCGAATTGCGTGAAAGTTTTCTTTTAGTTAACAATTCCGTCTGCGATTTAAATGACATCTTGACTTAAGTTTTCAAACCTGAATAATTGTACATTGAGAATCACACCGAAACGTGTGTCATTTATATTACGTAATCGAATATCGAAGGCGACAATTTTTATCCCTCATCAAACGTAACATTTTCAAAAAAAAGTACAAGAATAGAATTAAAGTACACCACTGTCGTGCTGAAACAATTCCTGCTAGAAAATAAACCAAAACGCTTTATCGTTTCTGCTCTGCCTCTAAAAAGCTAATAATCACAGAAGCAGAAAATAATAAGCGATTTTTATACGAACTTAATCATCTGTAAAATGAATTATTTTTATATGGACAAAGGGAGCCAACATGATATCTTATTCAATAATTCGCAAACATTTTCGACTTTGGTCATCTTCAGGCTTGTGTTGAGTGAAATTAAACTACTTATGAGTTAATATACAATGTGCATTAGGCATAACTAAAAAGCTAAGGTGTTGGTTAGTGATCATGAAACCATGACTACAACTTAATCAAAATGTATCGCATTAAATGCTTTCGTGACTAAGGCACGCCTTTACACAGTAATTACATCGTCTTATCGATTTTTAACATCGCAGCGCTCACTTCCCACAGCTTTTTAGCAGCTCCGTCATCCATGGCTTGCTTCGCTGGCTTCTTTGGTGCACAGTCCCTGAAATACTTTCCTGAGATTCCGTTGAGCTCCTCTGCAACTGCACAGTAAATATTAGTTTGAGCTCCCTCCTTCGCGGACTTGATTGTGAACCAGCCCAACGGTTTCATAAACCATTCAACTAAATAGCTATGTCGAGCCAGCTCTGTGTTTACAACGCCCGGGTGCAGACTGTTTGCTGTGACTCCGGTCCCCTGAAGACGTCGTGCAAGTTCTCTTGTGAACAAAACGTTAGCAAGCTTGCTCTGGCCATAAGCGTTCCACGGCGAGTAACTCTTTTCAGAATTCAAGTCGTCAAAGTTGATTCTCCCGAACTCGTGTGCTGACGAGCTCACATTCACAACCCGACTCGGGCTGGATTTCTTTAGTAGATCTATTAGAAGGTTGGTGAGGAGAAAGTGCCCAAGATGGTTGACTCCTAGCTGCATTTCAAACCCGTCTTCTGTCTTCCAGTAAGGACAGGCCATGACACCTGCATTGTTGAGAAGTACATCCAGCCTCCGTTCGCTTTTAAGGACATCATCAGCAAATTCGCGGATTGATTTTGTAGAAGCTAAATCTAGCTTTTTCACAAACACTTGAGAGTTTCGAATCTCCTCCTGAATGTCTTTTACCGCGGCGTTGGCTTTCTCAACATCGCGACAAGCTAAGATGACGCGGGCTCCACGCTTAGCCAAATCTAAGGCAGTCTCTTTTCCTATGCCCGTGTTTGCTCCCGTAATTATGACAGTCTTGCCGTCAAGCTTAGCTTTGCTTCGGCAGACACCTCCAGAAAAATAGAGAACCCTTAGAAAGTATAAGATCACAACTGAGATCACTGTTGTGAGTGCTACAACCAAGAAAACGTTCATATTGCAAATGGTGATTCAGCACAATAAAATTTGGATAATTTGTTCATGAATGCATATCTTTATACTTGTCACGCTATCTAATCAATTTGTCATCCTGTGCCTGAGGTTATATTGAGCCGACATTTGCTGAAGACTTTATGCATCAAGCTAACTTTATGACTGAAATGTCTCTTGAAAAGATTATCCTTTCGAGATATCTCATTTCTGTACATATCTTTATTGCGTTATGATTCTGTACTATTCCGTAGCTTTTGTAGGTTTGGCAAAGCCTTCACTATAAGCAATATTACAGTATGTAATATATACAATAATGTACAGTATATAGGTCATGTATAAAGTATCAAGATATGAAGTTGGTTTGTACGAGCGGTTTATAATTTGCTTCAAAGCTCCAAATCACTCTAGAAAAAGTATATGAAAGCTTACGCTTAAATGGAAAACTGCCAATCTAAGCCATGCACCTTACGTTTTATCTTTAAATTAGCTCCAAAGGACAAACAAATATAATACATTTATCTCATACTAAAAGTAGAGTCACACCATAAATTTTTCAGTAATCTAGGATTTCCAAAACATGCCACATTTGAATTTATATTGAAAACTTATGAACTTCTTGTTAAAAATTTAACCCGTGAGTGCATCTTCGAAATTAATTCGATACATCACTCAATTGCAAAAAAAAAAAAAAAAAAAAAAGGAAGGGGGGGGGGGGGGGGAAAAAAAAAAAAAAAAAAAAATTTAAAAAAATTTTACAGAAAAAAAAAAAAAAAAAAAAAAAAAAAAAAAAAAAAAACC
>JAOEHV020182917.1:0-13529 GCA_025447995.2 Isaurus tuberculatus | reverse complement strand
ATAGAATGACTCGGGCTTCGCCCTCGTCATTCTATCAGGCGATAGAAATTGCGAGCTCGTATTCTAATTGTTAATTAGTACCCATATTAGTGGCTGTTAACATCAGGCTCACTTTTATTTACGGTAGATTTAAGGGGTAATGCCCACTACCAACGTGGCCTTAGTACCCTTATTAGTGGCTGTTAACATCAGGCTCACTTTTATTCGCGGTAGATTTAAGGAGGTAATGCCCGCTACCAACGTGGCTTTAGTGCCCATATTAGTGGCTGCAAGTACGTGATACTAGTACGCATGTGCTGTTAATACTTGTGATTATCATTTCAGCCATATTCCACAGACATACCGCTTCTAGTGTTTATTAGGAAGAAATTGAGTTTGAAACTTTATTGGGGGGGGGGAAGGGGCTGAATAGGGGTAGTCGAATTCGCCGATCCGCGTTAGTTTCAGTGGCAAATCCTTCAATCCGTGATTATTTTCGCTGCAATCCAAATCCGCAGACCGATAATAAAACAACGAAACTGCTAACGAAAGTGATCTCAGAAATTCCATCGAAAAATTTGTCGCTGCAGCACAATGACGTTCATTTCTTCAAGGGACTGGGACCCAACCAGGACGATTGGGCCAACCGACAGATTGCTTTCATCTGAACCACAAAAGCCAAGGATACCTGAAAATCCGCTCTCCACACAAACTTCAGAATCCGAAATCCGACCAGCGAAGTAGTTATAGTCCAAAATCCGCAGCTTATATTGTAATTGATCTGCTGTCCGCCGTATTTTCCAGATCAGTCAATCCGCAAAATTAAGAAGCAAAATCCGTGAATCCGTGACATTTTTGGGCGAAATCCGTCGATCCGCCAACCTATTCAACCCCCCCCCCCCTTTATATAAAGCTTGCCATGCAAACAAAGTCATGTATTTGGTCCCTTTCAATTGAGTTTCTAATAAAATATCAGTGTTTTAAGATTCTTAAAACAGCTGTGGGGCAAAATCCCTAATGTTCCATATGTTCTTTGTAAATTCTCATTACGTAACAGGAACTATACTCTCTCGTTCTACATATAGCTTTCAAATTATCGGAGAAACTTCTTGCAAAACATTGTTGTTAGGGACGGACCAATGGAAAAGTTATGGGGAGGGGGTGCGAGCGAAGTACAAAAAAAATTCACGCAAGGGAAAATTAAGTGAAAAAAAAAATTCATGCAAGCAGTAGTAGTCCTGGAAAAACATTCCTGCAAAGTCAAAAAAAAACATTCACGACAGGGAAACATCAAAGAAAAAAATTTATGCGGCTCGAAAATCCCCCGCCACCCCCACCCCCCCATAACTTTTCTAATGGTCCGTCCCCTTAGTCAGGGAAACCTGTTAGATATACTAGGGCAAGTAAGTTCAAACGGAAAATTTTGCAATTTTTTTGAATTTTATTTTTGTTTTTTTTAACAGATTTGCTCATAAAGAGAAGTGTGTATTTAGAAAACAGAGATCCATATTCATTTTTTATCAAAGTCGTAAGCCGGGCAAATGAGCCAGATGGTATGCTTGCCCTGGCAAAATTTTGCTTGCCCTTAAAAAAGTACGGAATCGTGAATAGAACGGCGATAAAACTGTGTGTAACGGAAACATTTTATAACTTGTTTTTATTTCCATCCTGCAGTGCACACTGCATATATTATAATTTTGTTTGTCACATGAAATGACACCACAATAGTTAATCATAAGGGGTTTTAAGGGGCATTACAGTCAATCACGTCATTTTTGTCAAATTTCGAGACATTTTTGATCATATCGCAGTGAATATTTTAAATAGTCCCAATTCCACATCATAGATTCATAGATCGGTGAATGAGAAGGACTCATAAATTTTTCCAGATTTTTTGAAGAGGTTTAAGAGGGAGAAAAGCTGGGGGGGGGGGGGAAGTTCTTTTAGAGAAATTTGAATGTAGTGAATTTTAGGGATGTTTGAAATTTTTTTTAGAGTTAATATTTGATGGACGAATTCCAAACCGTCCCCCAACCAGAGGTACACCTTCCATCTGTTAGGAACCACGGTTTGGTATCCGTCCTCAAACTTTTTCCTTTCCAAATCCTCCTTCACTTCTTTCTACCAACTGCCTAAATTGTGACTGTAATGCTCCCTTAACCACATTGAGAAACACGTCAAAGATGGCGCCCAAAATTATGATTTCATTGTGGACGAAAGTTGCATGTTATCCATTTTCTGAGCAAAGTTTCAAATGGTAGAGCAGTGATCAGAACACAGGTAACTTACTCATGGTATAAACATGTGAAAATTTGGAAAAGATGATCTGGCAAGGCAAAACTTTACTTTGCAGTTAATTTACTCGTCTGCGCGACTTTTTCGTGCCCTCGGACGACCGGACGACTGCGAATATGGATCCCCGAGAAACGGTTGTTTTTGATGTAAAAGAGTGTGAGAGTTTGACCCTAGCAAAGTGTATCCCAGGGCCAGATCAAGCTTGTTATCCCAACGGGGCATCGCAAAGCTGCACTTTTTAGTTCAACGTTATGAACGAGTTTCGCGATTATGACCGCAATTTAACCAAGTGCGAAATGGAAACCTGAAAAGAATCGGACTTCAACGCGATTGTAACCCTTGACCTCTACGATTGTAACCCTTGACCTCTACGATTGTAACCCTTGACCTCTACGATTGTAACCCTTGACCTCTACGATATTGGTGCAGCGCTCTAACCAACTAAGCTTTGAAACAAGTGAATGAATGACTCATATACTACGTAAATATTTCGTCGTTCTTGTTTCTCGCAGCGCCAGTAACCAACCCAAAACAACACATAATGATGAAAAAATACAGTCAAGGTTTGTTAAGGTATTTCATAATTTTATTTCATTTCGAATACGTTTCGAACACAAACGTAAAATCCCATACATTTCCTTTATAAATCAAATGATGTAATATGTTAGTGTCACAAATAAAGCTTGGGCTACCTGTGGTTCACTGACAAGCTTCTCTTTGCACGTAGTATATCAGTCATTTATTCACCAGTTTTGTATTTCTACATTTTATTGACAGGTCTTCGCAGATCCTACGTAGCACGGCATTTCGTACACGGTCTTTGCAGTACAGTTTCTGAGCTTTAAAACCAACAATAACAACACAACTGAACACTTGTGGTATTCCCACACATATATATATATATACATGGTATTACCCATAAAGTTAAAAAGAAAGAAAAGAGGATAAGTTTATGATAATTATAAACGATTTATAAGGAAACGATGTAAACTAACTGCAGTAGTTTTTATCTTCTGCGCAGTCGTAGACGTATGCAGCAACTGTTCTGCATAAAAAGGGGGTCAGTGGAGTGTTAAATAAAACCGGGTTAGAGATTGTATCAAATTTATAAAAAGTTTTATATCTATTAGTGATTTTATCAAAGTATTACGAGGGATAACATTATAAAACTCACATGAGAACTATAAGGTATTTCTTGTTTTCAATATCAGAAGAGTTAAGCAAAACAGACAATTTCTTAGGTGTTCTGGTGTTTCGGGGACCGTGTGTCTACCAGTTTCAGTTCTCAAATTATGGTTTCCGAGTCGAAGTTTGTCAATAGTGTTCTTGTGTTTCAGGTTTTTAATTCAATCCAAAAATTCGGCTATCTTGCAATTTGTTCAAAATTCTGTGTAAGAGGTTGATTTCTTGTTTGTTTTAGGAAAGTCCTCATAGTTTTGAGGAGCAGGTCAACCTGGCAGTCCGTCCATCAATGCCACTTGAAAACTGGTCATTAAATGATTGATATACTACGTGAAAAGAGGTTTGTCAATGAACCATGATGATTAAGAGCTCGGAATAAGTCAGAATTTTCAACCGTAGAGAACTGTTTTGTCCGTATTTGGGACTCGTCAATACGGTGTAGCAGAAATATAACGGCCGGCACGAATGCTTTTGGTTTTATTCATGTTCAAAAACCGTAAATCTACCCTAACTCAATGGACTCGAAAACGAGTGGCACACGTAACTACGTGCTAAAAAGGGTCAAGAGTCCAAATGTATCATGAACGTTTACTGACAAGCAAAATTACGAATTGACAAAAACAATGCTGTAGAACAGCACATGGTCAAAACAATGTTAAACTTGCGGCATAACGGATCTGAGATGACCTACGGTCCAAAATATATAAAAATATAGAGACTGTACTACAAAGACCGTGTACGAAATGCCGTGCTACGTAGGATCTGCGAAGATCTATCAATAAAATGTAGAAATACAAAACTGGTAAATGGATGACTGATATACTATATAAAGACTGTACTGCAAAGACCGTGTACGAAATGCCGTGATACGTAGGATGCATTGTGACAAATCCTACGTAATTGCTACAGTTTTCTACTAAGTTTGTATTCATTACAGTGGCGTTTTTACCGATGCGTCGCGTGACTTGCTAATTATAGCTTCGTGTTCCTTGTCTGTAACTTTGCTGTCATTTTGGTCGTCACTGTCACATTGTTATGATAACTACGGATAAGCTCATCTGTAAACACTCAAATTGAAACATTGATGAAGCAAATCAAAACCATTCTGCGTTTGTATTTTGTGACTTATTGAAAGAAAATGTATTTTATTGCCGATTGTTTGCCGAGCCGCACGATTATTTTCTGTCCGTGGTGAGAACCCTCGCACTCCCTCTTTTGCGGGTGCGTTAATCTAACATCGGTGTCAATTTACGGTTTCGTATTCGGGTCAAATGAGCAACAACCCGACTCCAGAACGGAAGAAATTCAATGTACTTCAGACTTTTCAAGAGCGGCAGTTGTTAACGAGCTTCCAAATACTTCAATCTCCAAATTTCTATCGGTTTTGCACGTTCGTTCGTGTTCTGGTAAACTTTGAAAATCAACCTTGTTCTCTTTCCCGAGTAAGCTTCATGCTTAGAAAACGTGACGTCACCTGGTAATAAACTATGTTTGTTTATGTGACCTCAGCTAAAAAGAAAAAACCTGTTGTTTCTGGGAATGTTTGGGTTTTGTTCCCTGAGAAACAGTCACCATCAACTTCAGATCCCGACAGTTTGAGCCAAGATAACAGCAAAAATCTTCCAAAGGTAAGAACGCAGTGCACATTCCTTGATCTTTTTCTTCATGACTCCGCCAATCAACGAACTGTGAAGTCAGATAATAAACAAACACAATAGATAGGTTTAAAACATGTTGTTTGTATCCTTTCGTCTGCGGTAGAAAAACATGTATACGTATACAAACATAATTATCGCAAAACAACAGGTCGTACTTAGCGTATCATGTTAAGTCGAGCAAAGATCATTTTAGACTAAAGTATGGATTTTAGGGATCGCAATTTGAAAAATTTAAAGGAAGTTTATTAATAGATTCTATAACTGAAGTAACAGATACCAATATTTTATAATTGATTTTACGCATAACATATGCGTGGCACACGTGAATCAAAATTTGACAGCTGAAAGTGTTATCACATATACGCCTTGCAAAATGATTTTGTTTTGTTGGAGGTCATACATTAGTAATTCCTGGTTTGGAGGAAATGTCTCAAATTTCCCTCCAAATGGTGGAGAAAGATTTAAATCAAGGATAAGCCAGTTTAAAAAGAGAGGTTTTTAGTGTCAGAGAAACTAAAATAAACACCATACATTGAGATACATCTTATATTATGGCTTTCCGTCTAGTATTTGTGTAGAACTTGTAGAAACACAATTTTGCGCGTTTTTCTTTTTGTAAGTGGTTGATTCTGAAGCGCTTACGAAATTAAGCTTAGAATCTTCAAAGTTTTATTAGAAATGTAAGGCAAAATTTAAAAATTTGGAAAATTAATGAAAATTTTTTAAAATGTCGCTATCTTTAGTATTTTTGATATCACCCTCAACACATCGTCATGACAACATGATCAAATGCTATTTCAACACCTGCCAAAACATTACGTACATAAATTATAGTTTATGAAAATTAGCAATTTTTGCAAGGAAGAAAGGAAAAGTCAGTAATAAAAGGAAGAGATAAGATACATGAAGAATAAGAAGGACTAAAGGAAAGGCGAAAAGGATCGACGAGGAGAAGAAAAAAGCAAAAAAACAAAAGAGCAGGAAAGCGTAAAATGTAGATTTTTAGATGAGCTTTATTAATAAATTAATTTAATCATCGTTAACATTTTAACGAATGCCGTGAGGTCATCGTTTGTAAATATTCGGTTACTTGAGAATTACTTGAGAACTTTCCGTAATGCTTCGATGTCATATTCACATTGTTTACTTCTGTAAAGAACATATATGGAACCGAGCTAAAGAATCTTATTTTCAAAAATATCAATTTTTACAACCAGATTTTTGGCGTTAAGCAACCTACAGCTTTTATAGCATGCTCATTTTTCATATTGTAATAATGTCGCAAAAGTAAATGGCTCCTTTCTGTTTTTCAAATTTTAATTTCATTGATAAAATATTTTTTCAGTGAGGCACACTGTGAAACAGTTGACCTCTGGTATAGATTCTTATTTTTCTAAGGCACCAATCATTTCTAGCAAATTTTCCAGCTTTAATAGCATGCTGTTTATTTTCATGTTATGGTATTGTTTCAAATGCAGAGCGCTCCTTTCCGTTTCACATTGTTGAATATTTTCTCAGTGAGGCAAAATGTGGTATAGTTGACTGGTTCTATTGAATCTTATTAGGTTTTTTTAGTTGAGACTCGATTTCACTCGAACACCCCATAGAATACCGAATAACTAGGTCACACAGGGAATGTTTCATCCAACTTAGAAATGAAAATATTCGCTTTTACCGCAACACTCCTGGTATGGAAAAAATTTTTCTTCAGAAAGGATATCGCGGCTGGAGCTCTTTGGACTGCTCCGTCACGTGATCACATTGCCCGGATCTGAACAATTGAAAATTTGGCGGCCATTGAAAGACATGACTGATGAAGCTTCCCTAAAGTATTTTATTTTGCAGCGCAATGTTTTCCTTCAAAAGGAAGGACAAAGACAAGGATAAAGAGACCAAGGAGGAAAGAAGGGAGCGCCGCAAAAAGGAAAAGGAAAGAGAAAAAAATAAACACGAAAAGAGACAAGACATTAGCAACATCGTAGCTGGTGTAGATTATCATGAAGAGTCGAAAAAGGGTTTGTTTGGTTTTGGTCGGAGATCAGGGAGTAAGAAGTATGACGTTGATCATGGCTACGATGGTAGAAATCATTCGCCACTTACTGTACAGGCAGATCTAGAGGGTCGGAATTCCCATTCTGGTAGTATTGTGAGCACAGGAAGTGGTAGCGCGTCTCCGACTTCAGTTGACTATGGCTACAATATTTCTTCAAAACAACCTGTTCCGGCGAAGCGGTACAGAACTGAAGATGAAAAGGCACAGCTAAATGCTCAGAAAAATGGCGCTGATCAAGGAGAAAGCGACGAAGATGAGCTTACTAGACCAGTTCCAAAGCCAAGAAAAGGCAAACAAGTCGATCGAAAGCATAGTTCGAGCATTGAGATTAAACTTGGTCAGAATTCTTCAAGCAGGCGCGACTTTCCAGTACACAGTAGCAACGTAAGTGTCAGCTCTAATGATTCTTTCAGCAGGAATGATTTTGTGAGCAATTCAAATTCTTGGAAAGTCGTCAGTCATCCAACCTTAGAAAACGATGAGAATGAAGTATTCGATTCTCCACAAAAGACTCCTCGGGTGCAAGCTGACCGGCTGAGTGGATTTGTAGAACTAAAACTAGTGAACGTTGGATCCTCTACGGTCGACGGGCCAAGTGCAGCGCAAATAAGAGATAAATCAAAAGAAAAAGAAATAGAAACAGACTTCATTTCGGTTACTAAAGCTGATGATACATTCACTGCATATGCTGATCAGCCCGATTTGTGGCCTTCAAATTCCGAGCATACGTCGAAGGTTCAAATTCCAGAGCGAGAGATAAACAAAACAAAATTAACTTCTTCCCCACCTATTTCACCAACTTCAAAATCGTTCGAGGAAATGGGTATTGACTTAAAACTCCCCGAAATGAAACCAGCAGAACCTGGTGTTGCAAGAATTGTTAGAATTAAGAGGAGAACAAGTGGAGATTTTGGTTTTGCCTTGCGAAGAGGAAGTACTCCGGGAGAAGAAACCAAAGAAGTTTTATTCATAGAACCAGTTGGACCTGATACCGTGCAGGGTCTCTTGCCGGGAGATAGGCTCGTTGAGGTAAATGGAGTCAATGTGGAAAATGTGGAGCGAGAGAAAATTATCGAAATGATTGCCTTGTCGGCAAATGAAGTTGTAGTGAAAGTTGTACCCGTCCCTGAACTGTCCGAGCTGAGTACACGAAGCGGTCTTGACGGTTCAACTATTCAACTTGACGAGTCTAATCTCAGAGCTGTTACATTGCAGCGAAGTGGTAGCAAACGAATAAAAAAGAAGGTATTTTTAATTCCCTTTTATCATGTACTTTGTACCAATGATTTTGCAATAACCCGTCAATACGATTGTATATTTCATTCATGAAATGTGAAATGTACATGATCTAGATTGTGCCGACTGTTGTAAATTTCGGACGTGAAAATCCGACGGCAACTCTCAGCTAGAATTTATACACATTAAAATGTAAAGGTAAACAAGAAATTTAAATGTGAAGACCCTTCTCGAAACTATCGCTTCATTGATTCGAAGCCCTTTGACAGTTATTTTTTATAGTTTTACGCTCAAGTTGACGTTTTGAATTATTTCTGCTTCAGTGAAAGAAAATTACAAATACTTAAGGAATGGAATTTTGGAGATTCTATTATTAAACAGCTTTGGTTTGTTTAGAAAAGCAAGTTTTATATTTGTTAGTGCAACACCGACGAGACTGATTAGTGTGTCACTCGTTGGTAGAGTTTTTAAAAATATTACTAACCACCTAAAGAATATCACCCAATTATCTTAATATGTTCTACTTTTGGTATGTCTATTAATAATTTTACATGGCACTTAAATTTTCCGAAACAATAACACTTAAATTTTCTGCATATTTTTAGTATGTTATTATCATACTTATATTGTGAGTCTATTTCTAAAGCATGAATAAATTAATCAGAGTCAAATGTAAAAAAAGATGTGATATTTTCAAGGAAAGTCTGGTTGTGTCTAGTGTAACTTGGAAAATATCAAACCTCAAAAGTAAATTGATAATGCCTCGCTTGGCATCTATTATTTCACAGTGAATAAAGTAGTGAGGCATTAATCCTTTGTTTATTCTGCAATATAGGACAAAGTATTATTCAAGTAACTGTGCCGAGTTTGTAATTTGAAGTTTTGTTATTGTCTTTGCATTCTTAAATTGCAAAGAAGCATTTGTTACTCAAATGAACCGCTTAACTAAAACTGTTTAGTAAAATTTTCACTTTAGAGACAACTTTGCATACAAAACCAGGTTTCAAAATCTAAATTCTTATGTTAAAACATACAGATTTCTTAATTTTAAAGCAACTCTGTCAAAAACAATGATTAAGCTTGTACCGCGATGACACAAAGGTAATATTGGTTTAAATTTTTTCAGGTTTCAAAGTCATTTTCATTTGTATTTGCTTAACTTGCATATAAAACCTCAAAGATCATTCACAACTTCTGAAAAACCTCATCAAATATATTTGAGTTTTGTTTTGGATGTGATATTGGTGACTCCCATTTGTGGTGTGTCAGTATTTTTAATGACTATGAACGGCAGTGTTTGGTGTTTCTTTGTTATCTGTCATGGATAGACCTACTGTAGCCCTGAGCTGAGGTTAAAATCATTGAAAGATAATACTTTGTACACAACTTCGAGTTCCTTAATTAAATGCTAGAAACCTAATAAGTACTACAGTCGTTTGAAACACATTTAATTCCAGATACATTTTAATTGAGATAGCACTGTTTGTCTATGATCAGGTTTCTCTTGCATTTATTGACATTGAGCTATCACTTAAAATTTTTTCTTCAGTTGAATAGTCCTGAGACTTTCTGCACTGTCCTTAATATGTTTAGTTCATACAAAAAATGTATAAACATCTTCTATATTTTCTTTATAGACTCCATTTTTTTATTATTTATAAATCATGAACTTAAGATACTAATACATACTGTTTATAAATGTTGTGTTTTTGACTAATTTTGGAAACCATCCTCAGAAAATACTTGATTGCTGTCGAATGTTAAACAATTTTTTTTTGTTGCAATTTTGACAAACTGCCATTGAGCTTTATGGATAGTGATTAATATAAATTACAGAAAATAGCTCTCTGCAAGGAAAAAGAAAGTGGCTTCATGTAAATGTCTGTTTCTTTGAGGCGAGGTCAAAATTAAGGCCAAGTAAAAAAAATTAGATGTTTCTCGTCCCCGCCTGCTTCCTTTTTTGCTGCCGCCTCCTTTTTTTAACTATTTACTATTTTCAATACAAACCTTTATATTGTGTTAGTTGTCGTTCAAAAATGTAATTCAACTGTCAAACTCATTTGGTCATTGATCTGCTGAACGTATTCTTCCATATTAAAACTAATTAATTCAATTGTAAGACAGTTTTCACATGCAGTAATAACATGTACTGTGCATATCTGCTCCTCCTGTAAAAGTAATTGTGGCTTGGGGTCATAGTATACCAATAAATAAGAAATAGTAAAAATAGTAAAGAGTAAGAACCGCCCGCCTCCTTTTTGAAAAACGTCCGGACGAGAAACATCTAATTTTTTTACCTTGGCCTAATACTGAGGTATTAAAGTTAGAAAGTATGTTAAATGTCAATGTGTTTGTTTTGTTTAGTTGTTCTGCTTTCTATTTTTAGCGAGATAAAGTGAACAGTGTACAGCAACCCTGGCATCTGTTTTTAACAGCTACTTTTTTATGTTATCAGTATTGTTCTGTAATTTTGTTTGTATTTTTATAAGATCTGGTAATTTTGATTGTTTAGTCATTCTATTTTTGTTGTAATTTAAACCTCCGTTGCTTTTCTATTGTTTTTAATCTACACGCAAAATGATAAATATCTTAAATTATCTTATAAATCTAAATAAGGATTGAATGAAAAAATTAAGTTGCTCCAACCAAAGATATGTTATCAGTTGTTCTATTGATTTAAAATTTTGTTTTACATTCTAACTTGACAATGCATTAAGAATTTATCTTTATATAAACGTTTGATTGTCTGAGATTTCTTTAATTGCTTTAACAAAAGAAATCAATCACTACCTGGCCTTTGTATGAGAGTTCTACAAGACTGTTCAACAGTGAGAACTTTGGCTTGGCCATCTAGAGAGGTCTTGTTAGATTTTATCAGTAGAGCTTAGAAATCGTTTTAAGACAATAGAAAGCAGTTTCATATGCAAGAAAACTTTAAAACCAAAGATCAATAATAAGTGTCCTTTAAGAGTGTTTTTTTTTGTAACAGCTTTTTATTATTGTAAATAAACATTTACTAAATTTAAGTTTCAGGATCAACAAAATAGAAGACAGCTTTTGATCTTATAAGTTTTCTTCATAGTTATGTTTGTAATTTAGTAATTGCAAAAAAAAAAAGCTTAAGAAATGTTGGTAGCATGGGGAATTTATCCTGTAATATTTGCATTTTTTAACGGTTTTTCACTGCGTTATTAAGCAACAACAGTCAGTAGCAGGTCATTTTTAGTGTATCTATTTATATGCCACTTAAAAGGTGACTGATACACTTTTTGTGGTTTGTCTGTTTGAGAGATCAAAGCAATTTTCAAGGTCATGTACATTATTAATAGACTATAAAAGAATTTTGGTTATTTTTGGTAATGTAAAGTTGAGTTTTTAGCAGCATGATTTTATCAACTCCAAGTTGACATGTTTAATCATCACTGTATATAGAGTAGGAAGCTGAGGTTTCAAGTGTGAATCCTTAGTCAGAGCAAGTAACGTCATTGATTAAAGGCTTTAGCCTGAAGTTGATTAAAGCACTTCTTTTACCTGCTCGTTGATGGACTTTACAGTATTTGTTAATCAACAGAAGGCCAAATCTGAAGATGAATTGGCATCACAAAAGGCCTGGCTTGATGCAGAGAAAGTCTGGGTGGTTCACAAGGCAGGTTTTTCTGGTGGCAAGGTTCAAAGAAAAAAGTCAGCTGAAAAATCAGATGAAGTCACATTGTGTAAAGTTAAACTTGATCAAGGAGGGGAGATTATCTCAGTGGAAGAAGACAGCATTGAAAAGGTATAACTTACAAGAACAGTTTGATGTTTTAGAAAATTATTGCAGTGTTTAGAAGTTGAGGTGGCAGTGTAACTGTAACAAAGAGCAAAAGTGCAGTATTTTTGCTTGATCAAAACAATAAAAAATGGTGATGATAATGATGATGTCAATAACAACAGTAATGATGATAGTGAATTATGATAATGATGATGACAATGATTAGGGTAATGAATGATAATGGTGATGATGGTGATGTGATGGTGATGACAATGACAATGATTAGGGTAATGAATGATAATGGTGATGATGGTGATGTGATGATGATGACAATGACAATGATTAGGGTAATGAATGATAATGGTGATGATGGTGATGTGACGATGATGACAATGACAATGATTAGGGTAATGAATGATAATGGTAATGATAATGATGATGATGATGACAGTGATTAGGGTAATTAATGATAATGATGATGATGATGACAATGATTGGGGTAATGAATAATAATGGTGATGATGATGAATGCTGACAATCATTCAGATGATGATAAATTACAATGTCATGTAAAGGTGAAGGATGTTAATAGATGATGATGGTGACTATGGATGAAGATGGTGATGTAATGGATGGATGATGTAATAATGATAGTGCTCTTCAATTGCTGCTAATGATGATTGCAAGTTAAAGCACCCTGTCTTGTTTTTAATTGAGCTTGAATGCATCAAGTAACATTTTAGTATGCAATTTTTTGGAGAAAACAGCTACTAGATAGTTTTGAAATTCTGTGGAAGTGAGGCAGTAAAGGAAAAAATGTGTTTTTCTTTAAGAGCAACTCTATGTTTATTACAGGCTAACCCACCTCAATATGACAGAGCGGAAGATCTGGCTTCCTTACGATTCCTTAACGAATCTAGCTGTTTACACACACTACGTCAGAGATATGGGAGCAATTTGATCCACACTTATGCTGGTCCAAATCTTGTTGTTATCAACCCATTGAGACAACTTTCAATTTACACTGATAAGGTGGGAGATTTCATTTTAAAATAAGTTTTTCAGCTTGATCCATTGCATCAATATGAAACTCTGGGGGAATATCAAAGGGGAATATTAAGCTCCATTGAAATGTTCTTTCAATTTCCGATTTCTTCTCTGTGCAGCTTTTTTTTTATGTTTGATCTTTCTTTCACAACCTAGCCTGTGTACAGCCGCCCCCTTCAAAAAGGAGCGTCTGTGATTTACCATTGTTAATTGTGTTCAAATACCAATGTGATTTTTTCTGGAATGTGTGGAAAATGAATTGATTGGCTATTACCTCCTAGGTCATTACATCATGTAATGTATGTATAAGCTCCTTTCTCCACTTCCT
>JAOEHV020182824.1:0-13529 GCA_025447995.2 Isaurus tuberculatus | reverse complement strand
TGCTACCGGCTGCAGTAGTTTGTCCAAAAATGCCGATATTCTTTCTGTTGGGCCGTCACAGCCTGAGATTATAGGTCGGCCGACAGGTTTGGGTTTGTGTATTTTTGTTAGAGTGTAAAACTCTGGTATTCGTGGCGGGTTTGGTGTTTGTTGAAGCCAATCTTTTGTTTTTTTGTCTATAAATTTGCCTTCAAAAAGTTCTTGAATTAGTTTGTTAACTTTCTTTGCTGTTTCAAGTACCATGGGTTTTTTAAGAGGTTGGTAATAGTTGGTGTCGTTTAGTTGTACTTCAGCCTCTTTTATTTTCTCTGTTTTATCCATGACTACTGTTGTTGTGCCTTTACAATGCAAAATTATCTTGCAAATATTGAAAATAGCAACAAAATTTTGATTGTACGCATAAAATATATTTATGCATAACCTGCAAACCATTGAAGTGCTAAAAATTTGAATGTATGTGTTGCGTGAAAAAACAAATGCAATCTTTTTTTCTCCGTCACTTTGGCAATTAAGACAACAAAATATAATAATTTAATTCTAAAACTTTTCGTTTCCTTCCAAACTTGAGCCGTTTAGATATATTGCGATTTTTTTTGCTTTTGCTGTTTAACAATTTCCAAGGTATCCGGGGGGAGGTAAGGGGAAGGGGTGCACGGGGTCCTTTCACAGACCAAAAAGGTCTGCAGCAGCGTCGTTTACTTGCTTAGTTGCTTGAAATCTTCTAACGTGAGGTCTGCCATTGGGTCGGTTTTCCATCTACTCTTTAACCATTATTTTTTATCAGACGGCTGATCTGAGGGCAGGTATAGCCCGAGTAAAGGCACCATTGTGCGTCTAGTTCTTTTTAAATCATTGTCTGGTTTTGATTGCGGCTGAATGTTTAAAGTGCCTATGACACGAAAGTTTGTTTTGCACATTTGGAAAACATAGCGTTTCAAAGGTACGATTCCAAAGTTTGAGTTGTGTAAGATAAAAACTGGCGATTACTTTTATAAAGCAGATATGTTAATGACTGTTTTCTAAAGCTCTAATTTGAAATTTTGATGATTATTGTCGTCGGCAGCTAGCGTAAGAAGCTGACTTTTCGAGCGTAAGCCCTTCATCAGAGCAACTTAAATTTAAACAACTATTTGTTGAAATTTTTTCACTATATCGCCGTAGTTAAAGCGAGGAGCTAAAGTTTCGAGGGTTTGCCCTTTGACAAAAAATAACATAATTTAGACGACTCTAAAATGAAATTTTCTGGACCATTGCCGTCAGTAGTATAAGGAGCTGACGTTTTGAGCGTTAGCCCTTCGTCAGAGCAACTGAAATTTGAACAACTCTTAGTAGAAATTTTTTTCAGTATATTGCCGTGATTAGTATTTATAGGAATTGCCCTTCGCCTCTTTCAAATTGCAATCTGTATGCAAAATTTAATCGAATAAAAAGATTCATTTAAAAAGCAGAACAGCTAACACAAATTCTTTGATGTCTAAATAGATTAGCAACTGGCACAATCTAGATCAAATGGTCAAAAAGGACTCCAAGCGATTTGAGAAATCCTGGCGTCGCTGGGCAACAGAAGTAAAAAAGGCACATGAATGGAAAACCACAGAGCTGTTACAGAAAAACGGACAACCTAATGAATTTGAAGAAGAAGCAATTGCTGTAGGATCCACTGTCAAACTTGCTCTCACAGAGAATTACAAAACGGTTAAGATTTACGTGAGCGACTTTGAAAAGAAATTTTCGAATGAGTCCTTTTGGCTGTGGCAGCGCCGTCTTTGTCAAGCTCTCGTCAATATTTGCTCAGACAATAGAATAGTTGTCAATAAAGATGCTATAAAGAACACTAGTAATGGCCTACCGTATTTGCTTCTCAAGGTGAAAAAAGAAGGGGTGCGAGATATTTTGAATGACAAAGAAGTTGGTTTTGTAGTCGCCATTAGGTTTCAAAACAGAGAGACCGTGTTAAAACATTATGCAATTGATCTTTCAACGACTCGACAAAAACGATGGAGTCTTGGTGAGTTAAGTTGTTTTTTTAACTGAATTACTTATATACTTTCTCAATGGGTTTTCTAATTTTTTAGCACAAGAAAAGGTCTTTCCTTGTGGGCTGAGGTTTGCCAATCTTAATCTGACCCCGAGGGGTTTTTTCATGACTTTACTCTATCCAAAAAAAAAAGAAAGAAAAACAAAAACATCAGCTAATTACATCGATGGATAAAGGTCTGCAATAATTGGGAAACCAGTTGCAGCAATTTTTCCATTCACTGATAAAGTTGATAAAATATAACAGATAATTGCTGTAAGTAACTCAATGAACCGACTTTTCGAGCGTCAGCCTTTTTTAAAAGATCAAAACATCAGCTCTTTATGCACTGATTTATCTGAAACTTCAACATCCCCCTCGGGAAACCCCCGGGCATTTGATAGGCACATTTTCCCAGGGGTGGAGAGTTTGAGCTTTTGGAGTGTCCCGAGGGCCTGGAATTTGAACCGAATGGAAGACGGGGGGGGGGGGAAGGCGGGCATTTAAACAAGTACAAGTAGTGTGGATATCGTGTAGGCTCAGAGTAGCCGTGGGCGCGTAAGCAAGAGTCCACAAAGTTTTCTTTGCTCCAACTTTGAAAAAAAAAATGGAAGGTTTTTTGGGAAAGGAAAAGGATTTTGTTTTGGACTGGCTGAAGAATGACGAGTTGTAAAAGCTATGCGACATTTTTGAACGCTAAATAAAAAGCTTTGGTTTTTGAGGACAGCCAAATATTTTGCGCATTCCATATCATGTTGTGGTTTACATTTGTTCACAAAGTCTTGGAGAAAAATAACTGCATGCCTGTCTGGCATTTTATTTAATGCAAGAAAAAAAATATTTAGCAGTGAGCTTAAGCTGTGACTTTTTAATTTTGCTTTTGATGAGTAAAAACTGCTAAATCGGCTGTAAAGATTTCCGATGACAAAAAAAAATCTGACTCTCAAACCAGTATTACTTTGTCCCAGGGGTGGGGAAATTTGATTAACCGAATTCGCTGATAGCGGGGCTGATTTGAACAACGATTTTGGCCCGGGGGTAAGGGATTTGAGCAAACACGAATCCAAAAGTTTAAATTCCCGAGGTTTGCCCGGGAGACATGTTGAAATTTCAAATTGATCGGTGCATTATATTTATGGAATCACAAAAGTTTCAAACTTTAGTTGTTTAATTTATGCGTTGTAAATTTCTAGAGTCGAATAAGTTTTTTATATTGCAGTCTTGGACAGAAGTCCTGTGTCGAAAACTTTTCCATGGGGACACTCTAGGCAAACAATCCCCCCCCCACCCTCCTCCTGCCCAAATCTCCTCCCCATCCCTCCAGGGAGCATAATATTCTTCAGTGTATCATTACGTTTTTGTGCGACTCTTTGACCGATTAAGAGTTCTACCTACAACTTATAAATGGTTGTTTGGTATTTCTACAGTTAAAACGAGTAAATGGAAAGTATGGTCGATACCGTATGAATATTATTTCCCCGATTACGACCAGCATAAATGCTGTGGTTGCGTGAGCGGCTGTACACCGGTAGCCTGGGCACAAATATTTGCTTATTACGACAGACTTGCTCACTTTACCAATTATGGCCACAGCAAAAGATTGTTTCGCTGCGGAGGAAAGCGTTATGGGTCGTCCTCATGTGTCGCACCTAAAAAATTGGATTCTTCTGTAAAGAACTTTGTCGAAGACATTCGCAAAACTTTGCGAACCTATTGTAATGATGGAGGGGGGGCCACGCCGGTCAGAAACAACATATATATTAACAAATGGTACAAATGGCGGCAGGGATACGCGGCAAAAGTACAGCACTATCCATCTTCGTTGATAAGAAAGAAAAGATCTTCAACTGTTGGAAGGGTAACTGTGTATAGCTCTAAAGGCGCAGTTCGAAATCGAGCCATTGATAGTTTAAAAGGCCACCCAGCATATCCAGCTAGCGTAACTATTTCAGTTGCCTTCGATCAGGGCGAGAAAGGTGGGCATTCAGCGGTCGTTACCAGGTATCGTGAGCGATGGAGGAGGTATCGAAAGTATCATTGCAGAAAAGTTGGATGGTGGTGGGGAAGGAGAACGAAATGTGAGCATAAATGGTCAACGCAATACGATCGCAAGTTTTATTACCACATGGGATGGGGAGGTAACCACAACGCATGGCACACTGCACTTGCAAAAACTACAAGTATCGCGAAACCTTACTAACTATACAGGCTACTTATTTTAAAGTGAGTTTGCACCGCGGTTTTTATTAGCTCGATGACATTCTAGAACGATCTTAACGGTTATGTACGCAGTTTAAAAAACTCAAACATTAAAGTGCCTATCTCACTAAAATGGGTTTTTATTGATTCGGATAAAGCAAAAAAAGTTACGTAGTTAATTAGTTCTAGATTAGATTTTGCTTCAGACTTTTAGTTTCGGAGTTATAACGACTCAAACCACGGGCAATACGATACGCTGGTTACGAGTTAGATTGAAATAAAAAAATGCTAAAAAAATTAAATAAACCTTATTCACACCCTGTTCTTTCTGTTACCGCCATTTTATTTCAAAACGTTTTAACGTCAGTCCCAAGCCATATCAGCCTGTGAAAATGGCGCGGTCAGAGAGTTTAATCATTTCGTCACATCAGTTAAGTGTTATGCACTAGTCATTTGTTTCCACCGCTCCCCCACCCCCGCGACATAGCGGGGGAATTTGCAAACAAGCGATGCTAATTATGGGGAATTCCACCACCCACCAGGGCAGAATTTCTTTGCAAAACCACCACCCCCCGGGGCTAGCTGAAAGACCTTGTAAAAGAAGGGATTGTCTATTTCTGCGCTAATTACTGTTTGAGAAACAACAACTATTAGGAATGTTTCAACCAGCTTAAAATGCTTACCACTGAGGTTGTTTGGAGTAAAGCTTTTTGATCAGACAAATAGTGTGGAAGAATAACCAATAAGCTAAGAGAAGACTTGAAAATCGTGAGCCATGCCAGCAACAAACACAGTTGTTCGGTACCCCGTCTTGAACTCATTCTTGTCGAGAGAAACCTGGCCACATGGGTGGCTTTGTTTTTGAAAATTTCCGCGGGGTAAAGGTCAGGCAAATTTGAGGTAAAGTCCGTAGGGGTCTGGGCATAAAATCATCGCAAAGCTGCAGTAATTCCCCCGCTATTGACCGACAAAGTCCCCGCATGTCACGGGGGTGGGGTGGGGGGGGGGTGGAGTAAACAAATGACTAGTGCATTAGGCCATGCCCACAGTAATAGGTTTTCGATCGAATTACTAGCTATAGATAAAAACAAAGAAGTGTTGGTGTAAAATAAAACTTATTGCTAATAAAGTTGCTGAAATCCTGGTTTTCGGAGATTCTTAGAAACTTCTGATTTTTTTTTACCAGAACTTGACATTGATGAACAACTAAATAAATACCATCCCATAGGAATTTTGAAGCAGCGAGACTGTTGAGGCTGCGCAAATGCTTAGTTAAAAAGTTTAAATATTAAATATTTCTGTATGCTTTAAAACTAGTATGAGTGCAGGCAAAAGAATATTAAAATGACCGCAATTTATGAACCAGGTAGATTGATTCAAGAGCAGGTTTTAAACATTAAAAGTTTGAACGAATTAATAAAGTTTCAATATCTCAATAATATAACGACTGGTCCACCTTGATCAGCTAGCTTTCAAGCTATCTGCGAAGCAGTCTAGGTACGTTTTGTATATAATTGAAATAAGCTGGCCTGAACTACTGGCAAAAATTCACTCACAAGAGTCCTTGTATAGAGAGGGAGGCAAGTAATAAGGAAGAAGAAGAAAAACTAAGAAAACTGCGTTGCAAGCCAGCATAATTTTCTGGTTATGCGTGAGAGTAAGCCTCTACACGCAGCGAAGTGTCCAACCTTCGGAGATTCTGGCACGTTTCCAAATTCCAAGGGCACGAGCTGCTAGGATAGGAGGGAGGTTCTTGGGGTATACTCCCCCAAATTTGACATTTTACTCGGAAGCAACAAATCGAAATGATTGGACAGTCTGTCAGCGCTTTCGTCCTTCAATACGTTTCGAATCTTTCTGATTTCTGACTTTTTTTGGATAATTACTCAAGTTGTAAAATAAAAAAACCTCGAGCCCAGGTTTTTCTTTTTTCGTTTTGTAAAAAAGATGGAGGAACTTGCTGTTGCCTCTTCTTGTAAGTAGCCAATAAATCAGTTGCGGATATAGTATTTGTTCAAGTTAACACGTCACAGTTTGTCTTTCATTCACGTATTTTTCACAACAGTTGTGTCGAAACACCATTTTGCAAGAAAGGACTATCAATCTTGATGTTTCCATCGGTAGAGTAGCTGGTTTTCCAACAATTATTCCATTATCCACTTACTGCCTTGACAAGAGCAGGAACCGCACGTTCTATTGGCAAGCAAGCGTGATTGCGTTTGAACGTACATAAATACAAAACTGGTGAATGAATGACTGATATACTTCGTGAAAGAGAAGGTTTTCAGTGAACCAACATGATTAAGAGCACGGAATAAGTCAGAATTTACAACCGTAGACAGCTGTTTTGTCCTATTTGGGACTCGTCAGTACGGTGTAGTTGAGAATAAAACATCCGGCAAGAATCAGCTAAAGGTTTTATTCATACTCAAAAACTGTAACTTAATCCTAACTCAAACATTTTAGACTCAAAAACAATTGGAGCATGCGGTACTACGTGCTTTCAAGGGTCAAGAGTGCAAATGTATCATGTTCGTACACGGTCATTGCAGTATAGTCTATATTTTTACATAAATACTTCGCATGTTAAAGACGTTAAACACAAATGAAATACGTAACATTGGCCAAATTGACAGATACAAAACTAAATAAACGCGCAAAATGAAGTAAAAGAAACCCAGTTCAAACTTAGAATTTCGCCATGTGGCATTTTGCTCAACTCAATCTGAATCCTAAGGTTTTTCTCCAGATACTCGCTTTTCAGCCCTCAAAAAAATTAAACCTTCACGCCAAAATGAAAGCCGTCTCCATTATTAATGGTATGACCTTCAGTCCTACAGTAAGAAGCATTCAAACTTAAATTAGTGTTGTAAAAAGCAAGCATTTCTTTCTCGTTTTTTTCGTACAACTTACGGTTCAATAAACTCTTTCAATTTAGTGCGCAATTCCGTCTACCTTAAATTGGGTAAGTAACAGATGTATAGTAATAACCTTTACAAATATCATACCAATGATACTGAATTGAAATGTATCAAGTGCCCTTCAATTCTACTTGTTAAACGTAGATATTTGTCCATCTCAGGTTAAATTTTTGAAAACTATCAACTCATGATGAACATATTAGTATAAAGGACGAGGCAGTTAGGTGGAGCTTTAAAATCGAAAAGAAAATTTTTGAACATTAGGGGCAGCTTTACTTAACCATCTTCAGATAATTGGAGGGAGCCCATCCTGTTTTTCCATTGACCGCGACAAGCCACCAACCCCCATCAGTTTGCTCCAACACTTCCATCTTATCTCCTTCATCAAAACTTAACGTTTCTCCATCGTCATCTTTGTAAGAGGAAAGCGCGACATAAACAGGTTTTACTGGTTTTTCAGGCTCTGCTGGTCGCGGTGGTTTCGGTTTCGGAGGTTTAACAGGTAATTTGGGTTTACAAGAGTCCAGTCTACCTGAAGTGCTTCTTTTTTCAAAATAAGAAGCTGGTGCCCAGGCCTCCTCATTATTTTTTCTCACTAGCCACCAGCCCGTACCTGAATCTTCGACAAATTCAAATTGATCCCCTTCAAAAAAAGTAAATCCCCCCTCCCCGTCGTGTCTATAGCTCGAAATTGCAACAACCGTATTGATATGACTTGTAGTTTGTTTTAAAGGAGGTTTTGGTCTGAGGGGAACAGACAGGACATTTGGCTCCGTGCTAGAAACTCTCAAACCTGATGGTGCTCTTAACCCGGGGTTCGGTGTCAAAATGTCTTGTTTACGAGATTCTGACTTAAATTGAGTGGGCTTCGGTGGCTTTTCAGGAAAACGAGACAGGTGAGTAACATTGTTTGCGGCTGTGGTGCCCGTAGACTCTGAAGATGAAGAACCGATTCGCATTTTCTCCTCCAATTGTCTTTTAATGTCCGCCATTGGACTATTACTCGTAACATGACTTCTCTCTGTTGACACAGGTTTTGGACGAATTGGCGCACTTTGCTTAGCAATGACTTCATTGCGTGTGTCTTTTATTGGTGGTTTTAAAGCAGAAGAGAAGTTAGCTCGCGGTTGTACTTCGTTCGTTTTTATGTCTGTTCCTTTTGTTTTCGAAACAACAGGCACCTTGGGTCGACAAGGAAGACTTGGCTTTGATGTTTTCTTTTCTGCTGAGTCAGCATCTAGCAATTTTGGTCTCAATTGGGCGGTACTTTTTGTTTCTTTTTTCTCGAGATAACTTGTTGGTGCCCAACCTTCAACGCCATTCATCACCACGAGCCACCACCCGCCATCACGTTTCTCTAAGACTTTCGCAATATCACCTTCCTTGAACGATACGCTACTTTCATTGTCGTCATCGAAATCAGCAACAGCCACATAAACGTCTGTTTCTTGTGATTGTGCGACGTTACCTTCATGACTAGACTTTACGCTTACAGCAGTTTTATTCACCATATTTACAGCATGTCCTCGCTCTAAACTTTTTCCTCTCTTACCGATATACGATGACGGAATCCATCCTTCTTGTTCGCCGATTTTCCCGTACCACCAACCGTTCGGAGACTTCTCGATGACTTTAACAGTGTTTCCTTCGTGGAAGTCCAAAGCACGATTAATACCCATCGCACGATACTCCCCAAGAGTAATGTATTCAGTTTCAATGGTTTCGTATTCGTGAATTCGCTCCACTCCGATACCGTAGTTTGCATTCGAGATTGTTATCGGCTTTTTGGAAGGTCTTTTTATCTGTAGCGATTAATAAGTCGTCTGTTAGAATACAAAGGCGGTGCGGTTTTCGCAGTGGGTAAGATCTCTGCCTTCCAACCACAAGGTCCTAGGTTCGGTCCCCTTCGGCTGGGAGCGAACATGCGACGGATCAGTGTCCCGTCCCGGGGGAGTCAAGGACTCCTAACCGCTTAACACTACAGAAACCGGAGATAAGCACCAACCCTATGGGCCACTAGGCTTGTAAAAGGATTTAGCTAGTTAGCAAGCAAAACCTATAGAATCAAGCATAGATAAATAGGGTAGAATTCAACCGTTTAAAACTAAACCACAAAGTCCCGGTATATAACCCTGGCTTTGAAGAAGGGGGAGGGCAAAATCGGAAATAAAACTAGCGATGACTAAACCCACGTATGACGTCATGAATAACACGTGAGAAAAAGCTGGAGAGAAATTTGCCATATTTTTGTCTTTTGTGAAGGGTGGGACGCGTGACGTGCAAAAAATGTAATAGAGTGGGTTTCTTTGTCAAATTTGTATCATAGATCGCGACTTATTGTTGTACAAAGTCATGATCGGTACACTGGCGAAATCTGAACATTCATGTGACCTTTTTCGCCGAAGTTACCACAGCTTTCTATCCTAACACGGTCAGTAAAACGAGTAACAGCTTCTGCTGAGATCTAGCCGGGCTAACACTCGAGAAATCAGACTTAAACTTTTTACGGCGAAGATCACAAAATTTTCACCTTGATGTTTCTAAGCTACCTGTGTTAGCTACTTCGACGCACTTAAATAGATTTTTTGAAAACTATTCAAAGATCGCATACTTTATTATACTAATTTGTATTTGGGCAAAAAAGTCTCAAACTACTGAAACTTACCGATGCTTTTCGGGGTGGTATACCTTTGTCTTTCCCAGCTGCTACAGAAAAGCAAAAAATATGTCAACTGATTCTTATACAGCTTCCTTTGGTTAAAAGTCTTTTTTATAGTTTAGCGAAATAGTACCGTGGATAGATAAAGTTGATTGATTGATTGATCGGTTGAATATAACATTTACTAGACAGGAAAGTTATGTTTTCAAATGGAATATACAGCAATTAATTAGACCTCGTTAATACGTTAAGAAGAAGAAGACCTCAAGGACTAAAGGACGACGAGTTAGAAATCCATTTGGCTGAACCTACTGATTTACCGAAACCACCATAACACTCGACTTGCCTCCAAAACTACTTGAATTCTGTCTTTAGTAAAAACATTTCTATGGTGAACATACTGTCCTATTTCTCGGACTGAAAGTTTGAAATTCATTTAAGAATCTTTTTTGAGCATTTTTTCAATCAATAAAGAAATAAAACTAAATTCCTTAAAAAAACAAGATGTTTTTCTGTGTGAGAGAGAGAGAGCTTTCACCGGAGGGAATAATTTCCCCATCATTAAAGATCTGTTCATTTACAGCTCTTTTATCCGATTTCTGCTTACCAGGTCTAAACTTAAGTTTCTCAATCGGACTGCTGGATAGTTTAACAGCTGGGGATTTCGCTAACTCCTTTCTTCCCGGTGTAGGGGAGGTCTTATCCCCTGTTACAGGGGCTGCCATACCGGCAAACAGAACTTGACTAGCGTCGGCCTTTTTCAAGTACATCGCTGGGGCCCAGCCCTCTCGGCCGCGATACCTGACAAAAAAGGTCAAATCTCAAATTTTGAGGTGTAATGCACCTATCAATGTTATGCCCGAGGGGGGGAGTGTCGGGCAAGGGGGATTTTGACATTTTGAAAAAAAAGGTTCAATCCCCCACCCTCGGGCAAAATATTGTTGTAAAAATACCCAAAACTTGGGTGAGTACATGCTTATAATTCATCAGAGATCAGGGCTCTTTTGTTAATATTCAAGATTGCGGACACGTCAAAAGTCCCAACCCTGGGGACAGCGTAGAATCAAAATTCCCACCCTAGGGCCGTAACTCTTGGTCAAATTCCCCTGGTTAGCCCGACATCCCCGCCCCCCCCCCTCGGGCTTAACATTGATAGGTTAATAAGTCGAACTTGGTTATAACTTTAATAAATTAAGTTCATTTCAACAGTAACCTAACTCATTTATAGCAGAAAGCGACAAGGACTTCTCAAGAACTCGCTTTTACGTTCTTGAAAAAGGTGCGTTCAATACTCGACACTAATAAAGGCCAAAACAACGACATCATAAATGATGTCCGTGTTTATATCCGCAACTTAACAAATTTTCAAAGAAATGCCTGAAAAATTCAAGTTTAGACGGGATTCGAGTCCGTGACTTCTGAGATGCCGCTGCTGATCTCGAATCAAACATGCTATGACGTCAAAGCTGTTGGGAACAGGTAATTTGTTTTTTTTTCAGGCTTTTGCAATCAATTAAATTTTGTACATGGAATTGGAAAGATACAAGTACAAAGTGTGTTTGTGCTTAAATTTCACTCTTAACCGCGAAGACCGTATATAATGAACACAGTACAAACATAACGTGGTTGAACATTAATCACAATAATTGTATACATCTTTAAAAGTCATCGCGGACAAATTTACTAAAATTAACCTGCTCACAATAGCTGTGGCTTCACAGAGCAATTGGTAATTCTGGTTTAACATTCTTTGGAGATTACATTTCTTATTGTTTGCCGTACGGTTTTTTTCAATTTTTTGAATAATGAAACTTGTAACAGAAAGAGCGTGTTATAAGTTTGAGCGTTAGTCCTTCGACAGAGCAACAGTTTCTCCGAAGAGGGTTTAACGCTCGAAACGTCAGCTTCCTATTCTACTTACGGCGATGATTAAACATTTCAACCTAGAGTTGATTAAATTAAGCGTTTTACCTACTCGCCTAAATAACAGTTGTTCTGATGAAGGCCTAACGTTCGAAACGTCAGCTTCTTACTCAACTTACGGTGATAATTAAACATTTCAACCTAGAGTTGATTAAATTAGGTGTTTTACCTACTCGCCTAAATAACAGTTGTTCTGACTAAGGGCTAACGCTTGAAATGTCAGCTTGCTTTTCTAATTACAGCGATGTCTCAACCTACAGTTGATTAAATTAGGTGTTTTACCTACTCGCCTAAATAACAGTTCCTCTGATGAAGGGCTAACGCTCGAAACGTCGGCTTCCTACTCTACTTACGGCGATGATTAAACTTTTCAACTCGAGTTGATTAAATTGGGTTTTGTATCCCCGCTAAATGAAATAACGCTAAACGAAATACCCACCCTATATGAAATAATAATCAACGCTAAATGAAATAAACGAAATAACTTTTTAACCCTAAATAAAATAAAAATATCCACCCTAAATTAAACATCTTCTTGACGAGGCAAGCGTGGCCTAGTGGTGCGGGCGCCGGACTTGAATGCGGTTGACCCGGGTTCAAGTCCCGCTCTGACCACTAGTTGGATTTGTCTTCGGGTAAATCCCAAAGTCAAATCCAACACGCTTTGTAAATAGCCAACTGGTCTGCCTCCTGCCAGTTGGGATTCTTGATTGTGTCGTAGTTTGTGTTAAACTCGGAGATATTTGCTTTACAGCTACTTCAAAAAAATTCGAGTATATAAAAAGCAATTACTTTTTTTTTTACTTTTTTACGATAAATGAAGTTAACGGTAAATGTTCTCTTCCTGAGTGACATTTATTTTGTTCTTGGTTTACACAGTAATGGCTCAAATTCCTTTGTTCCAAAAAATGACATCACAAGTCACATGACTTTTTAAACAAGCTTGTTCTGGTGCAGTACAATTAAATGGGTAAAAAGCTCGTGATCGCATCCTACGAAATTTAACAATTCTGTATTCACAAACTTACCTGACTAACCACCAGCCGTCAAAGTTTTTTTGTATAACTTCTACTAAAACTCCAATTTCAAGGCTAATTTCATCATCGAGTTCAGCTTTGTAGATCTGGGTGGCAATGTATTTTTCTTCTGTGGATTAAAAATAAACATAGTAAATTTCACACGTCCTAAAGTTTTGAGACGACAAGGGACATCATATCGTTGGAAACAATTTACTGCACGTGTAAATGAAAACGGCTTTTTTCGCATGTCAGACATAAGTAAGTAGAACAAAGGAAAAACATTTTATTGAAAGGTTTATATATTTTAGTGGTTTCCACGACTGGCGCCCCCTCTGAGTTTACATTTTGCCCTCACACCTTTTCGCGTACATTTGTAAAAAGGAAAGAAAAAAAAAAGCCAATGCAAAACCTGCCATTCTAAGTGAGCAATATTAATTTTTTTCAAACCTTGACCAGGTGCAAACTTTGTAATTTGACTGTCCTCATCATTGCCTGATTGCACTGTCTCCAAGTACGCAGCTGGCACCCAGCCAAGTTCCTCATCCACATTAACAAACCACCAACCTAAAGGTAATAAACCAATATCAAAACCGAGTATTCACACAGCAAGCCTGAGAAGGACTCAATCATGAATTACCTCACACTTTTAATGTGCTTGGATTGACATGGTTGGCGCAGTTGGTAAGATTTATTTTATTTATTTATTTATTTATTTAAGATCTCTGCTTTCCAACCACAAGGTCCCCAGTTCGATCCCGGCAGTTTGCCGAGATTTTCGAATATTTGTGTGA
>JAOEHV020182730.1:0-13530 GCA_025447995.2 Isaurus tuberculatus | reverse complement strand
CCGCTTAACACTACGGAAACCGGAGATAAGCGCCGGCTCCAATGGGCCACTAGGCTCGGAAAAGGATTTAGCTTTTTAGCTTTACTATAGATTAAGAATAAGATTCCCTGCGTTTTTTGATGAAAAAATATTTTTATTAAAATAAAAAATCCATTCCTCTCACCCTCCACAATCACTTGAAGAATTAAAAGATTGTGTCAAAAATAGACTCATATATGAAAGGATTAATCAAAAAACGTGAGTACTATAGTTTACGATTTTTCGACTGGCCAATACCAGTCTTCAAGTTGTTGAAGACTAAAAAAGCTGGCCAGTCAAAATATTGTAAACTATAGTACTCACTTTGTCACTTTGCTTGAAAAGTCCTACAAGTCTTGCTTAAATTTCTTTTTTTTTTTGACAAGATATTTTCTTTTGTATTTAATTTCTTATTATTTATTTCTTTATTTCGACTGATCACGATCTTTTAAGTGATGCAACGTAGGCAAGAAATTTATCGTTCGCACAATTTTGCATTGGTTTTTAACTTATTTTTAACTTGAAGAATGTTTGGACTGGGATAGTGCATGGATATTTTTTCAAGTGTGAGGTGATAAACGTAAATGTGGCACTAATTTCCCAGGTTTTAATCTATAAAAGCTCAAATTCTCTTACGTTAGACGCTCTTTCAGATACTGTATACAAAATTGTACCAGTTACAAAGGTGGGAAAACAAAACTGACTACGCACATACAGTACGTGAGAAATTGTGAATTCGTTGAAGCTTTGATTCATGGCCTTCACAAGTCAGTGATTTTAGTTGCTTTTACATGCAGATTTTGCCATTAACCTATTCACATAGTGCAGAACGTAATTAAATACAAAACAAAAGGCAAATGAATGAAAAGAAAGACTAACGATAGTAAAAAGGAGAAAGACTTTCTCCCTGATTTACTATTATGAATCTGGCCTTTAATTTGTTATTAGAAAGCTACGCTTACTTTATAATCAATCGACTGATGGCGTTTTGGTACCTCACTGCTTAACTATAGCCTTTGCCATTTTACAGGCTTATTATTTTCACGTATCCAAGAAAGCTCAGTTAAATTTTTGACCAGAAAAAAAATGGACAAAAAATTGCATTCAACTGAATTGCTTTGTATTTTCGAACGCCGGACTATGATGCAAAAATTAAATTTGTGCTCGGTTAGCATATTGCGATAACGCACAAAATTTTAACCTTGCAAAGCTTTTTCTGTTACGGTGTAAAGTTTCACGTTTTTTTTTAATTTTAATTTTTCGTTTTTTATTTTCTTATTTTACAGTAATACTAAAGTAACTTGAAAGCAGCTGTGACAAGAAGGCGCTGACATCATAGCTCAATCCGTCAATTCGTACTTACCTTAATTTATAATCCGACAGAGCTTTTCATTGTAATTCACATTACATTCCCACCTTCCGAAAGCGAGGATCTGTCGTTTTAGCCTTTCCAATGATTTTGTTTGTCAAACATTAAAACATATATATTTTAAGATAAGGAAGCTGTTTTCTCGTTATCCACGGTCCAGAACGGTTCCCGATCTTTCTTGACAGGTTTTTACACGGTGTCCATTGTTAAACGGCTGGTCCCAAGACAAATATTCGAACAAAAAAAATATCTGTGCAGGTGTCTGAAAGTTTATGAATTTAAATGAAATGAATTACCATTTCCTTGCGGGATGTTATGTACAGACTTGTCAGTAAATACCAAACCCGTATAGGAAGCATATTTTGTAATCAGTTATATTATGGTTTGGGTTATTAAATTCAGTTTGACCCTTTTGTGGTTGCTTCTGAAGTTAGATTTGAAAATTTTCGCCTTTATTGAAATTATCAAATTGGCCAGTATGTTATGGAGGCGCCATCGTCTTGAGAAACATTTTGAGCCCTACCCTGGGTGTCAGAGGTCTACTCGCTCCATAAAGCGAGCGAACAGTACAAAGGGGGCGAAGAGAGCGACCAGCACCGGCATCCATCGTTTTCACACAATCCCAAGAGACACAATTGACAATAGACAGGGCGGCCATGTTGGTGTCCCGAACAAAAGAAAACATCAAAATTCTTTTGTCGAGGGTACACCAACATGGCCGCTATGACGTCACGTGAAAACCAAGAATAGCTCTCTTCGCTCGCCTTGCTCCCTTCGTATTGTTCGCTCTCGTTATGGAGCGACTAGACCTCTGGCACCCAGGCCCAGGGTATTTGAACCCCGGATGATTTGCTTTCTTGGTTTTTTTCTCAGATGTGGAGTACACTTTGCAACAAATTTCTGTTTTTTTAAAGTGTTTATTTTAATGTTTTCATTCAAAAGCGTTCCATTTGCAATGTTTTTATGTATCAAAACAATCGATCTTTTTTACTCATTGTTCTCTCCGCTTTTGTTTTTGATTTTGGCTTGAAGATGAATTTATTGAATCAATATTGCGGTCTTAGTTTTTTAACCTTGGACCTCAAATTCGATGAAATAAAGATGAAATAAATAAATAAGCAGTCTAAAGCCATTTTAAGGACATTCCCATTTGCTGTTTGTGTGATTGTGGTTCTATATTGTTCTTGACTTAAGGATTCTAAGTTTAGAATACCTTAAAAATTGATTCGGTTTGTTTTCAAATTCTATCTTTCAATCTACAGGAACAAGCCACTTAGAGATTTTTTTAAACGAAAGGGAAGGCTGATTAGTAATCATTTTTTTGATTATCTTAACAACTTATCTTCATCCACTTAACTTCAATTCAAGATCTGCCAAATTAGGAAAGGATTTACTAGAACTGAATTTGGTGTTTTTGTTTACCAGTTTTAATCCGTTTAGTTTTCAACAAACGTGAACAACTATAAAATAATCATACTTATCTAAGTTAACAACAATGTATTTGAAAAGGTTATTTTGCCAGCAATTTGACAAAATTAGTTTGAAATTTTGTGTATATTTGACCTTTGTCTTCAGCCATTTTTTGTTTCCCTATCTTTTAATTATTTTTAACACAATTTCTTTGCTCCATAACCTTCGTGATAATCAAATTAAAAACCAGAATACTTTGACGTCCTTGACCAAATCACCTTAGAAAGCCAACCGGTAATTACTTGTAATCAAATTGTCAGCTGAAATTAGTCTCTTATTAACAATTCTCCTTGTCAACAGACAAAGCTTTTTTAAAAAAGATAGAACCCTGGTTAAACTTTAGCCTCACTGCATAAACAACATGTTTGAAATAGTCCAGTCAAAAATTGGATGCTAATTGTGATATTTGTGTATTTTTAATATTATTAAGAGCTTTTTAAAGTTATTAATGGTCTAAAACACTTGTTCCAAAACAATCTTATTGCAAACAATTGTCGGCAAATAGCAATTTCTATTTTGTGACATTAAGTCAAAAATATTACAAGAAAATATTTTCAACTTCAAAAAATGCATAGTTTATTGCGCAAGTGGCTTGAGGTTATACGTGACAGAAGATTACATTTCTTACACGAACATGAAACGAGAAACAATATGGGGTCCTAACTTATTGATTTTGTGCTTTGATGAATGATCGCAATTGATCCAATCGTTAGTTTCAACGAAAAAGGGATTAAAAATATTAGATGCTACATTTACGTCATTTTGCTCTTTCCTAACGGCATAATTGCAAATCCTGCCCTTTAAATGAATATACAGAAAACGCCATCACAGCTTATGTTTTGGCTGACTGACTGTTGATTGATACAGATTATTCTTGTCCTATTAAATGACGTCAAAACAAGAAAGTGATAAAAGTCAATATAATTATTCGAGATAAAGAAAGCTTCAAGAGCCCTTAATGTAAACATTTACAGGCTTAAAGGGATCGGCCCCTTGAGAATTTTTGCTTTGCTTTATCTTTCGTTGTGTTTTAGTGGAAGGACATTTTCTTGTAGGGCATGAAAACTTCTGAAATGGTCAGCAAAAATGATGGCAGTGAAAATGCTGATACAACCGTTATCTCTGTTGAAATGCCCACGGGCAAATTTGAACATATCTTGACAAAATGTAGGGTCACAGTTCGTGATTTTAAGACAGTTTGTGAGCTGAAGGTTGGAATTCCAACAAAGCTACAAAGTTTTTCGTCCGAGGGCCATTCCATACTCCAAGATTGGTTAGCGCTGGATTGTGTGAAGAATCAGTCGCTCAAACTCACTGTTCCAATCTGGTGGAACAAACTAATTTGCGCATCGCTTGAGGGTGAAGTGGAAAATATTTACCGAAGAATTCAGCTTCCAATGCAACAGGTTGCTAAAGAAGAGAGGGTATTTGTAGCGCTGTTCATTGCGTGTTGCCGCGGTCACGAGGCTGTAATCTCGCGTATACTAACTTTAAACCATTTGATTGACCCTAACGCAACAACTTGCTCGGGTAGAACTTTATTCCATGCGGCAGCCACTAATAAAAAACCTGCCTGCCTTGAAAAACTCAATAATCTAATTTTGGCATCCTCAAAGGAATATCTTAACAAGCGAGATTGTAATAAAGAGACCGCGATAGAAATAGCACGGGCACTTAAAAACATTGACACGGAAAATTGCCTTTATAAACTTATACGTCAAGAACTTTGCGACCGAGAAGGGGGTGGATCCCCAATATGCGACATAAATCTTTCCGCGGAGGTTGAACTTGATCGAGAACCGAATCACGAAAAAACTATCACCATGCACGAAGAACCAAACATTCTTTGTCTGGAAAATCTACCTCGATATGCTCAACAAGAGATTTATAAAAACAAAAGGTCAAATCAAATTAGTGAAAGAAAAGATACCAAGATGGACATTGGAGCAAATCAGAGTAGTCAAGTGTCTGCCAATCAAATGAAAAACGAGGAATCCCCGTTGAAAACCAAAATTCTGGACGTAAATTCCCAAAGTAATAATAACGAGGAAGAAACAATCACTGGAACAAAGGGAGCTGATGAAATATCAGATGAAACACTTTGTACAAGTGAGACGGAAAATTTAGCAAAATATGATTACGTCCCCAGTCCGCCGTCACCGGAGGAGAAATCTATGAACAAAGTTCGGCGGCCGCTGATACTGAACAATCAACCACTGGTTGGAAGAAGGATCGGCAGAGTTCACAGTAGTGCTGAGACGATCAACATAGAATCTATTCGTCCTGCAACTATGGTTCCACCTTCCCTGGTAGTTCCTTTCAATAATACTTCGTTTCTGACTGAAGACGACAAAAAAGAAGCTAAACGTCACCATTTACCGAGTCTTGAAATTGAAAATCAAAGTTTAGTGAGCCAGAAAACTAAAAATTTGCCAAAAACTAATTATGAAAACAGACCAGGCACTCTTAGTGCGCCATCATCTCCTCTTGTTTCAAGACGCTCTCTTGGGAATGGACACGTGGAAAATGCATCCAGTGCTCCGGTTTCGCCTTCTGCAAACAGAAGGGCCTCTGAACCCTTTGGGGCAATAGAGTTTCAAAGCAAATTCATCAGCCGCTATAGCCGACATGGAAGGGACTCTGTTGTGAACAATGGTAAAGGGCGCAGAAAATCAAGGTATTTGTTACAGATAGCAAAACTAAACAACAGGGCTTAGGGCTTTCTAGGGCTCCTATCGATAAGAAAGTACAATGTAGTCTGAAAGGAACAACACCCTGTTTAAATAAAGGTTCATCATCAAATCGTTTATTACATGCATGGACGCACCAAAAAGTATAATACTATATCAGGCACGTATGACGTGACCCGTCCGCCGATTTGGCAAAAATCGCATAAACGCAAATAAAATATCTGAATAAAAAACTAATATATTTTGGCACGACAAACATACAACACAGTCGAAAACTCAATCCAAACCAGTTACAAACATGATGAGTATACTTAGAGTTTTAGGAATCTCCAAAACAAGTGCGCCTAGAGTTTTGAATATGTATAAAGTTTTTTTACAAGAAATTCTTCTTGTGGCAGTCAATCACCACGTTACGCCAAACAAAACTAAACATTTTGGTAAAAAAAACTAAGATACGATAGTTGTAGAACAAAATAGGATTATTGCAACAATATAGCTTTTTCAGTCAACTATAAAACTACTTTTTCTTTACGCTGTTTTTTTTTTTTTACCTGCAGCTAGAACGAGCTAATTGAGGTAGAACAATGAACCAAACTACACTATATAAAGGGATTCTAAAGTTAGAGTATAGACCCTTGGGAGTAAATAAAGAACAAAATAAAAAACAAATGTTGGTTGCAATGAGAAAAAAAAAGTCATTTTGTTAAACGTTTGAGTTCTCATTAACATAAACTCTTCATATTCGATGGACGATTTTTCAGTTTTTAAAATATAGAAACAGCCTTTATTTAACTTTATAATGGTTCACTTGTTCTGTTAACTCTTTATACTTGTGTGTTATCTTTTTTGAACAAAACTTTTGGCTGAGGAAATAAATTTTTGATACATTGTTACAAGGATAAATATTAAGTCAAAGTTCTTACTGTTTTTAATGAAAAGAAGTTGATAATTGTTACGAGCACATTCAAGTAACTTTTTCTCTCGATGGAATTTGAAAAACGTCTCTGATCGTGTGGATAAACACAAGAGTGCAGCATCTAAACAATTAAATTTTGTTATTATTAGAAACGTTTTATTTGACCTCGGAAGGAGCTTGACTGAAATATTAGTTGTCGACTAATTTGCTTATGACTTTAAACAGGTCTGGTCAGGATATGATAACTGACCGCCACACACGAACAAAAAACAACAATCGTTTGAAATTCCTTCAAAAAAAATTATCTCAAATAAATTTTCCTTAAATCATGGAGTTCATGGACCGTGCGATATACTAATAACTGCAATTAACAATAGAATCGTGAAGCTAACTGGGATATTGTAAACTACCGCAAGTTTGTGTCTGATTATAATTTTGAGCGAGCACCACGCGTTTATTTTAAAATTGTTTGTGTAGTTTGTTCTAGCTCGCGCCTTCGACCATCATTTTGAACTTCGATCTTTACTCCTTTTGTAATTTTGACAAGGATTTGGAGACTGGGTTCGAGTTAGAAAATTTGCCAGTTTGTGGCTGTATAAATATAACCAGTCATAAATTGCGAGTTATTTTCACGTCAGCTGCGCGGTTAGAACACAGGCTTTGCATTTTTGTGGTCCACGTTTGATCCTGACATTCTGATTTTTCTTCTTTGCTCATAATCAATTCATTCAATTCTTTTTTTTCCTTCACGTCATTAAGTCCGTGGTCAAGTGGATGAGAATGGTAGCTTTACAATCTTGTGGTTGCTGGTCCCACGGGCTTGACCCTGAGATATAAATTGTTCCTTTTCTTTTCTAATATACAGGAAGCTATAGGAGAATATATAAAACATCTTCAATAAATCTTCGTTCATATAGATTTTTCACAGATAACTTCAACATACAAACTCAAGATCAAATCCTCACCACCACTGTAAAAAAATGGCTAAAGAATGAAATTATCTCAAATCAGATTAAAAAAATCGGTTAGCTATTTGTCGGTTTGTCAAGAAGTATTCCGATAGTGACCATACCTCAAGGGGCCTATGATGAAAAGTTTCTTGATACTCAAGGCGATAAATGATTTTTATGTCAATGACAACTGAAAGAATAAAATTAAGCAGTACTAACTTTTCAGAATGACTAAAAGTAGTAAAGCAAGAATGAGGTAAGTGACTGTGTAATCATTTAAAAATTATACTCAAAAAAAATTGACATTTTTTAGGTTCTAACAACGTAATATTCACCCTCAGTTTTTTGATTGACAACTATTTTATGCTAGATGCTTTGACACAGATATTACAAAAACTAATGAAAATGAAGTTTATTGCTATTGGCAGCAGTATTAACTTAATGTAAACAAGAATTATGATATAATTAAAACAATGGTTTCGACTTATTTTGATATACACTTCTTTGCCATTCATCAACATATCAGCCGGGTATACTCATAAACTGCGCCAGTGAGTTCAACCAACCAAGTAACATGTCTGACACTACGAGTGATAAGTATGCAACCACTAGTTTTGCAACTTTTGTTCTTTTTGTTTTGATCACCATAAAACACATACCTTTCGTTAGTTTGATTTTGTTTACACAAGAACTTTTGAAGACGTTCTGAGAATGGGATAAAGTATGCAATTTAAGCTTTTAAAACGGCAAATCCTTGCACCTTGCAAATCTTTTAAGGCCATCGTTATTCAGCAAAACTGAATTTGAACAGTTTCGTCCCTTAACTGAACATGCAAGGTTTTAGCTTCTGTTGTTTACACAACTGTTTCAAAAGACATTCCTCAGATAGATATTTGCGAGAAAACTTGTAAAAGTGAATAATTAACCAACATTGTGAGTGCAACATATACAGAATATTAATGCAGCTAAAAAGGCATCTCTAAGCAAAAGCCTTTCCCAGTTTTATTCTTATTTATTTTCTTGAAACGTTCTTGGCATCATGAAGAAAATTGAACTGTCACCAAATAAATAGCCCCATCGCCACTCTTGTTTATAGGAAGTTCAAAATAGTGTCATGTACAACATCTAGTTTTAAACTTAGATGAACTGACGCACAATGGCAAATGCGTTTTAAATAGTTAATCCCTAAATTTCTCTGCTCATAAGAGTGATTATGTAGTTAGTGATATTGCTCGCGGAACATCACAAAAGACGTTAAGAATGAAGAGGAATCAGTATAATGTTTTCAGTACAATAAAATTACTTATAAATTACTTATTTTCTCTTTATGTGCATGATGTAGCTTGGAAACTCCTAACCCAATTGAAAACGCCAAACTATCCCATGCATGAATCAAAAAGCTAAAAGCATTTAAATAAAGTAAACATTAGTATACATAACATATCTAACTTCAAGTAAAATTCCGTTAACATGCAAAAGTAATTAAGATTAGTCTTGCTGGCGTTACTTGTTTATCTGAGGCGATAATAATAAAGTGACCAACTTTTATTGAAAATTTACGTACATATTTATTACATAGTCATCTCAACAAACCATTCTTTCAAGGCTCGATCCACCAAATTATGTTAAACGTTTGATGACATTCAGTATATTATGTTTGCCGCTACTCAATTGTGTCTAAGACTATTTTTCATATTTTAACGATAAGGTTGTTAATCTCCTAAAGAGCATCTTGGAATACTTGAAGTTCGAACAACAATTTAGCAAGCAAGATGCCGAAAAGGCTTTCTATATATAATTTAGTGTTTGATTTATTTACTAAATCTTTATCAGGTTATAAATCTATTTTGAATTTATTTGTTGCTTGAAATGAAAAAGTATTTCGAGGTACACTCGTATACTGGTTGCACTAAAATGTCCGATGGAAAAGAAGTGATTTTTTCACGATTTTTATTTTTCCTTGGCACGTAATTTTTAGTTTCGCATTTTTTGTCTGTTTGTTTGATTTTTGCATTTAAAACTTGTTTTTATAAGCAAAGATATTCCACAATGAAAAGTCTCAAAAAAGACCGAACTTTCTAATGAACAAATAACATGAATGAATATATGAGGGTACCAGTTAGTACGTGATACATTATGTAAACAGGCCTCATAGTTCTTAATATGTTTACTTTCTCTGTCGGGCAAAGGTAAATTAAAGTTAGGATTTAGAACTCTATGTATTAGATTGTAACACCTGAAAACAATGCTATGCATTAGTCTATAAGTCTTTTGTCCATGAATTTTAAAAATGTATTTCCGGCTTTGGTTGGAAAAACGTAATAGACATTTGTACCCCAAAATACGACATTTTCTTACTTTTTGTCTGTAAATCTAGTATCAAGTCGTCTTCAAAAATGATGCAATAATAACAAAAAAATAACTCTTTCCTTTCAGATCTATCTGTGAAGTAACGTTGGCCGAGTGTCTTGAGGAACATTTGGATAATGAGGCTAGACTTGAGCGCCCTTGGAATGCCTGGATATTAGCTAAGAGAAAAGATTCTATTACTGTTCAGCTTACTGCACCAGCGGATACTAACTTGAATGTCCCTCGTAGCCCGACAAACTCCAGGAGAAGATCCTTCGAACAATGGTTCACAGACAAAGAGTTGGAACAGCTTCGTCTGGCACATCACAAGTCACAAGTTGACGGTGCTAACGAAGCTCTCGGACAGGGGAAACAGTTTAAAGGGAAGACATTTGAGGAGTGGATGGACGATAAAAGAAAAGAAATTGAAAGAAGGAGGGAGAAAGAAAAAGAACTCGATGAGTCACAAAAGCTTGAGGAGGTGAAGAAAGAGAGGCGACGGAGGGAATCGCAGGTTTGTGAGCAAAATGGCACTATTGGGGGATGGGAGGTGGTGATAAATGTTTTAGCAAGGGAAGACGAGCATTTGACGAATGTTAATGAACTTGAGAAAAAAAGAAGCTTGTTTTAAAATTTTAGACAGGCCCTGGAAATTAGGCAACTTTGTTTCATATTGACAAAAACACAGTCAAAAGTTCTTTAGTTGTTTACCGTTGTCCATACTATATGAATATAATGGGCACTGACTGAAATGAAATTGTGTAGATAGTTTTTTCTTGTGCTAGGCACTTCATAGGTGATAGTGATAAAGTAGGGTGTGCATTGAATCATAAACATTAAATCAAATGGAAACAGTGGTTTTGGAATGTAGTCTATAAGAATAAAAATAGGTCTACCGCATGCGTCAACTGAGATGCTAAGGGCTTTTTTCCTTGGCTCAGCAGACCCAAGGGAACCAGGTTATACTGAAACTTTGTTCGGCAAAATATTGTCTTCTATCTTGCAGTAAGACTTTAGAAAAACAAATGTTTTTTTAAGAAAAGAAACTATCAGGTTTCGATGGGATTCGAAATCCTGATCCTAGCATGCAATATCGATGGTGCTCTCTTACAAACTGATATATTAATTCCTTCACCCGCATAAGAAACTCATTGTACAATTCACTTCAGTATTATAACGTAATCTTTGTAAATATCAAGAGATTGATCATCAAAAAACCGTTTTGTCTTTAGGTTCGTTACGAGAAGTGGCTAAAAAATAAGGAAGAACAATCTTTGATACAAGAACAACAACTCTTGGATCAAGCACGTGATAAATTTAGCAAACTACGTAAAAAATGGGAAGAAGAAGATTTTAAGAAAAAAGAGAGTTCGCCATTTGACAAGACAACAGTTCACAGGACGCGTAGCTTTCCGAACGACGAGAAGCATGGGAACCAAAGAGTTAGTCGAAACAGGTTTGGTAGTTTGCAAGCGAACTGTCCTCAGAAACTAGAAAAACTTTGAGGTATAAATAAACTACAGCTGATCGCGTTTTAGATAACATTTTACTTTGTTAGAGCACAAAATAATATATTTTAGCTTACGCAAAAACCGACGTCAGTCACTAGTCTCCCCCAAAAATCACTTTTCCGCGCTATTATTTCCGCTTTCACCATTGTAAGTTTGCAAATATCTATGATGTTTCACCATTCCTGTTAGTAATCTTTTATACCAAAAAAGCTATTTTCTTCATTATGAAACCATGCATGTCCAGCTTAGAAACGTATTACAACTACTACTTATAACGATAACAAGAAAGATATTGGCTGTAATGATTTCTTTAACGGTTTTAGTGTAGAGCTGAAATATAATGATTTACACCTTGCATTTGCTGAGTTTACAAATAAAGTACTGATAAAGATGGTTATAGTAACATACATACATAGAGTACTTAATATTTTTAAAACACTAAATAAATTTTTGAAATCTGTAACAAATAAATCGATACAAAAACCCAAACAAACTAAGTTCTCTCTATGATGAGGTCCTAACAATGAACAGTAGTGAAAAAACACTCGGTATATCGGCGACTATTGAGGTGCTCATGCTCTGACCAGCCTTATACATTTTGACAACAGGTCATATGTTGGACATTCCTTGGAGACGAAGTGTTGCACAGACGGACGGTAGAAAATTCGTACCACTAATTGTTTCGTGAATGGAAGTATCTAGTAATTAATTGATTGATTTTTCGTTGATCGATAAATAATGAAGATAAAGAGCACCTCCATTATCTTTTGTAAAGCAAGCCGCACACTAGGCGAAAATAGCGCAACGTTAATTCCGCCGAGAAAAATTTAAGCGTATTCAGCTCATGTGGTTGTTCCCCGCACACTGGGCGCTGTTATCGACAAAAAATTAGCTATGTCGAGTTACGCATGCGTAATCACGACAAGAGGTAATTAGCGTCAGCGCTAAGTTCGTTCATTGTCCGCACATTATGCGAAAACTTCGTGCAAAAAGTGCGCGGCGAAAAAAATATCAAACATGTTTAATATTGAGTGCTGTTACCGCAGCTGCAAGTGCGTTTGAAAATTAACTCCACACACCCGCGCTGTTTTCGCCTAGTGTGCGGCTTGCTTAAGCGTAAATGGCACTAAGGATAACGGTGACTGTAATTGATTAATACCAAGAGAGTAATTCTTATAGTGGGGAAATCAAAGGTGAAGGCGAAAAAAAAAGGGGGGGGAGGGTTGGGGTTCCTTGTCCTTTTTGATTCAGGAATGATGGGAAGAGCTTTATGTTTCAAGTATGTTAAATCAAGTATAACTAATTCTTTATTATCGTAGTTCTTTGTTTGTAAAAAGAGAGCTTCCGTTCTTAGTGCTGGTATTACAATGTATTCCTTTTTGGAATTAAAAAATGATAAATAAAATCAAATAAGTCGTTCTCGATACTGCTTGTTCTTTATAAAAATACCTCTCTACTCTAATAATGTTAACTAGTTTTTGGCTAAATAGAACAAAGCTATTCTTGTTGATACATATGGTGGAAAACCAACTTTTTCTGTACTTATAATGAGCTTGAGTCAGAGTGAAGAAGCTATCGAGACAATGACACATTAATTGTTTTTGGCAACACTTTTAGTTCAGTCTGGCGTCAAAAATAAGTTTCCCTTTTCTAATAGTCAAAAACCAAATTCTAGCAAAGACTTTACTAATGAATTGCAAGTTCTGCTTTCTGATTATCTGATTTTCAGTAGATCATTAGAAGCGATATAGAGGTGTTTTTCTTTCCTATATGAATATATGTTCAGTTAGTATGTTTTAACTTTAATTAATGCCACTTCGTACAACTAGATGAGTAGCACAAAATATTTCATTATCTCAGCCTCATGGACTCGAAGTTTTTTCCTCCCTGAGATCTAAAGTTCGCAAAACTAAATACTTTTCTCCTCACTGTTGCCCAGGATCCCTGCCGAGAGAAGTGGGGAAGCCTGAACCTCAGCGAGAAAAAGGGTGTCCGCGGCTGCCTTCACAAGCTAATAAAACAAGTGATATTAAAACATCAACTTTTCAACTGAAGAATTTAAAACAAAGTACAAGCAACAAGTTGATTTTACAATGGATTCTTGCTAGTCAGATATGTTTAACTGATATATGTCTTCAAGCTGCGTCTTTTAACTGAAATTGTTCAAGACATGAAATCTACAAATATATATGCGTTATTGAACAAGCGTGAGGTCAAGATGGCTGGATATTGGCCAAGTTCTTTTTTTGCGTTATTA
>JAOEHV020182632.1:0-13533 GCA_025447995.2 Isaurus tuberculatus | reverse complement strand
TGTTTAAAATTTATTAGTTTAGAACAGGGTATCAAAATCAAGCCATTTTTTGTTTAGAACAGGGTCAGGTTTGTGAATTAAGGTCCAGCGGCACACCCCCACCCGAAATTCTGGTGAGTACCCCCCCGGGACAAAAACAAGCTAAGCCTGATAAAATTTTTTTATTTCATATGCACTTTAAAATGAAGTTAACTTTTGAACATTTAGAATGACATGTTTAAAAGCAGTCCGAGCGACATTATTTAAAAATTGTCCAAAATTTTCGCGCTGTACCGCCATTTTGTGTGATGTAGAGGGAGCTTGGTGAAGAATGTCATTCGAAGAAGTGCCAACGAACGACCTCGCGCTTTTGCAGTCACATGACCTATCACATGACTTGTAGGGACCAATAGAAAAGCGGATACTTTATTTGTTTCCAATATACGCTCATCGTTTGGCGCGCACTTCGTACTTTCGCGGAGTTAGGTGTTCTGCTAAGGTGAGGTAGGTAAGGTTTATACTTTATTAACTATTTGAAACAGAGATTTCTGTCTACCTACATGTTTAATGAAAAACAGGATGTTTTAATGTTAAGTAAGCTCTTAAGTTAGATTAATTGTCAATGTAGTTTGAAAAAGTCATGGTTTTAAAATTTAGGTAATATCATCTTGTACATCATACTTCGTCAAAAGCCTTGAAGAAAAATTTGTTGAAAATATGACGTCTTAGAGCTTTAGAAATGCAGAATGGGTTAGGTCATAAAGTTTAGTCTCAAGAAAAGTACTTTTAATTCCAGTTTTTCTGGTATTTAGGTAATTATCTTTTTGAATTCACGCTTTAATAAATCGACCAAAGATAAAATGGCGGGAATTTCGATTGACAGGCCTTTCTTGTCTTTTTACGTTAGAGTTTTCCTAGGAAACGAAATATTTACATTATTTCTGTCCAATATGTTTAAAACAAAGTGTTTTCAAGTTGATTACGATGTACCAAACGTTTTTTTTTTGGTACGCGGGAAACTATTGAGTTTCCCGCCATCGTATAATATTGAAAATTTTCGAAAAATCAAGTTAGTGTCTCAATATTTCAACTCTCATTCCCAGTATCTGTATGATAGAAGACGGGAAACTAGGATGGACTAAAATTTTTGAAACCCTTTCTTTGGTGCAGAAATTTATTGAACATTTCCATGCTTGTATTCCAGCATAATTTATCGAATCTAGAATCCCTGCAATGATCTACAAATGTTGTGGATATCTGTTTAGAACGTTCCAAAAGCTTTAAAAATTTATTTTTTCTAACAATTTTCGTCTTCAATGGATTATTATTCAGATAACATGGAGTTCTTCCATTTGGAGGTTGTATTTTCCTTACTTAAAGGATAATACTGTAAATTGATTGTGATTGTGTTCATAATAAGTGTCTTTTTCTTAATAAAAAGAACTGTAGCACAAATGCATAAATTGGTAAAGGAAAGTTGTTTATTTTTATATTTGATGTAAAATAGTATCTGTTTGTTCTTGGAAGGACTGGAAAACATAACCTGAAAACCAATGTGTCACTTGACTTTTTTTGACAATCTAATTTGTGTTTGCATCAGCTTTATCAGTGCAGAACTTTCTATTTATCTTTAACACAAACTAATTTGTTATATTCTTTTCTATAGTTGTCAACTTTGGTTCTAAGTAACAGCATTCCAGGTTCATTCAACAAAATGTTTGAGGCTCGACTTGAACAAGGCAGTGTCCTTAAAAAGCTACTTGAAGCTATCAAAGACTTGGTTAGTGATGCCAACTGGGATTGTTCAAGTGCTGGAATAAGCCTTCAGGCTATGGATAGCAGCCATGTGAGCTTGGTTTCCATTCTTCTAAGGTCAGACTGCTTTGACCCTTTCCGCTGTGACAGAAATATCTCTCTTGGTTTAAACATTGGTTCAACAACAAAAATTTTAAAGTGTGCCGCAAATGATGACAGTATCAAAATAACTGCAGAAGACAGTGCTGACACTGTTTTGTTTGTATTTGAAAGTACAAGTAAGTATAAAGCAAATATCTTCTTTTGCATACTAGTTTGTAAACTTAGAAGTTTTTTGATAGAAATGTTATTAAATGCTATCCTTTTTATTTCTGGCAGATGGTGACAGAGTTTCTCAATATGAAATAAAAATGTTGGACCTTGATGCAGAGCATTTAGGAATTCCAGTAAGTTTTTTTCATAGTTTATATTGGCTGTTTGAAAATAATTTATAAAAAATAATGAAGTTTAAATCAAAAAAATAAAACAAGGAAATTCAAACTAAACAGTTAACATCTGCAGGTTCAACCGTCATGACAAACCTTTTTGTGATACTGTATTTAATTATTTTTATTCAGCAGACAATAAAAGTTGATATAATGCACAAGTAATGCCCAAATTTCATGCAAAAAATCAGTGTTTACTTAGGTGAAATAAAAAATACTTATATTAAATACTATTTTCTTTTTTTAAAAATATAAATTAACAGTTTCATTCTGCAACTCATTGTTAAAAATGAATCTAATCCTAACACTGTTCAACAGGAGCAGACTTATGATGCAATCATTAAAATGCCATCAAGTGAATTCCAAAGAATATGCAGAGATCTTACAACTATTGGGGACTCTGCAGTTATTTCCTGTACAAAAGAGGGAGTAAAATTTTCAGTCAGTGGTGATTCAGGGAAAGGCAGTGTGATGCTGAAGCAAAATGCAAGTGTGGACAAAGAAGAAAATCAGGTACATGTAAACCCTGATCTGAGTTTATTTTGCTCCAAGAAAAAAGTGGTTTTAGTTAGTTGGTATTAAAAGTTAAAAACATGATTAAATGTTATGTTTCTGACAAAGTTTGCAATATTGATAACTCAAACCTGTGCATGGTTTTCCTTTAGGTAATACAACTTCATTCCCTCGGGCCATCACAAAGAATTGTGCATATCACATACTTACTTCATTATTCAAACCTTTGTAAATTAACTTTTCAGTTTCGCAAAAAAATTTTAAGATATGTGAAATTATGCTAATATTAAATTATGATTTTTAGTAGTGACTGAACAACAAATTGATATAATTATTATTTTTTTTAGGTGAATATTGAACTGAATGAACCAGTCAGTTTGACATTTGCCTTGCGATACTTGAATTACTTCACCAAGGTCAGTTTAGTAGAAAATATTACTAGAGATATTGTAAACTGTATTTTAAACCACAGGAACAACTTTGGTAGTTTGAACTTGTTATTTAAACTTAACACAAGGTCCATACAGACATGGAAAAGTTTGATTTTGGTCAGGGAAAACCTTGGGAAGTCAGTACACATTAAACTCAAGGAAAATGAGAAATACAAAATCAATGTCTAAGAATAGCTTTTATAGCAGTGTAGTTTGACAAATATTTAACTTCATATGAAGGGTAAATTAGGAGGTATTACTGGGGAAAATATGAAAAATAGCCTGGAAAACCAGAAAAAGTCAGAATTTCAATCAAAAAGTTTAAATGACTATAACTAGTAACCTAAGTTGTAACAATCAACAAAATAAAAAAAAAATAAGCAAAAGGAACAAGACATTTCATCAACCTCTTGTCATCATAATATATAAGTTGTGTTTTACAGAGCAAAGTTTCTTCACCAAGTTTCGCTTATGTAATCTATTTAGGTACCTTTCCCTAATTTTTAGAGGTGAAATGGAGAGGGCTGATTTGTGTTTCCTTTACAAGACATTGGATTTGCATTTTGAAGCAAAGTATTATTAAATGTTGGTTCAGCACTGACTCAACTCTTGTTCTATAGTTTTTAAAAGTTCATTATGTATCAGTTTTCATGCTGAATTTGTTGATCAGCCTGATTGTTTAGTGATGAACAAGGTTCCAAACTAGAATGGTTGAAAATCTTTCAGACTTTTCATTTTATCCACACAGGCCACTCCCTTGTCAAATCAAGTCATTCTATCTTTAAAAGCAGGGCTACCACTGGGTGAGTGCCATAAATAGTTAGCTATTTATTGACATTTATTGAAAAAAGGAGTAAATTTTGAAAGTTAAACTTAAAATATCAGTACCTAAAAGATACCACAAAATGAGTTTATGGTGGTCCATTGTCAAATTGTTCTTTGTGCATGGAGTGATACATTTTTCCCACCACTGAATCCTGTGATGGGATCTTCTTTTTTACCTCAACTCGAATGCACTGTTTATGACTAAATGTCCTTTGGTGGGTTTTTATTATGTCTAGCTTAAATCGATCCATTCCAACTACAAAGGTCCCACTTCTTTCACTGCATCTTGCATATGATCAGCAACAACAACAAAACATCTCGTTCTTTTCTTCATACTGTAGCCAATTTCTTTGAAGTCTCCTGTCGTCCACAATCCACATTGACTTCCAACCTCTCTCTTCTCTCCTCGTATTCTCTACCCTGCTCCGATTGCTCTTCATTCATCTTTTTCTTTTTCTTGGCTAAACCCAAAGAACCATCGAAAAATTGCCATAAAGTAGACTGACTCATCATGAACCCACAGCAAGAAACTGGAACTTGATGGCAATGGCTAAAGACTTCAAGCAGAATGACGAGAAAAAGACCGGCATGCACGCAGCTTTCCTGCCAATGCAGCCAGACCGCGAGTGTAAATCAATGCCGCAATGACAAGACTGCGGATGGATTTTGTTGGTTTTATTACTATCAAATTGCATTTGATTTATTAACTTATAAGTAAACAAAGGCTTTTCAATCAACAAAAAAAGCTTTAAAAGATTGTTCTAAAAAATCTAATTGAAGTCCATTAAACTGTTTTTTGGTTTCTTTCATGACAAACCAGCCAGGCCAGTGTTTCATAAAATCTACCAGTCCGACGTAAAATTTGTCGCCCATTAGCCACTGGTCCGGCATTAGTTTCCACTCCTGTGACAGTCTGCCACCCTAAAGAAATGCTGCAGAAAGTTTGAGTGCATTATTATTTTATGAAATGGTTTTGATAAGGAAAAGACTCTGAGCACTCAAAAAAACTCCATTCAAGCAAAACTGTTTTTAAAAATTTGTTCATTCTTTTGTATTAGAAGGAAAAAATGGTTTCATTAAAACTCAGTCACTGAGATTAATCATATTTGGTAATGTTTTTGCAGTTACCGAGTATCGCATCTCTGGAAGTGGAGGCAATGTTGGACATATCAAGTAAGCTCTATAAATATACATTATTTCAAACAGAAATGTGTAGTTCTGGTTGTACCATGCAAAACTGTGTATAATGGCAGTACCACTATAGTGATAAAAAAACACTCGTCTGTAAACTCGTGGCTCTTACAACGTACCCTGAAACACATCAAAAAGGACTTTTTGTAAAAAACGGAAACAAAAACTGTATAATTAAAATTGTTTATGTTTAGTATGCATTGTTCTATAAAGCAATCAAAAACAGTGTTCAAACAAGCATAAATTATCATAATTCTTATATATTGTTAGCATTAGTTCCCTGGTCAGCAGTTTCCCTTGAGTCAGGAACCCAGTCCCTGCCGGGTGTCTCTAGCTGCCATTGCTTTTGTTACTTTCTCAGTGATACCTCTTGTGTATTTAAAGCATATTTAATTTTTTTCATTCTTTTTCATGTAGTTTCTTCCTCAAAGCATTGCACATTTTAGCAAGAATTCTTTGGTTTTGAAGTTTTTTTTAAACACATTGCATTCATTCCTCTTCTTACACATGAAAAAGGGCACTTTGCACTATGAACCCAACTGTGAAAACTTTGACAGGATGAAAGGAAAAAAGAATGTTTTGCTTCATATCTCCATTAGTTTTAAAGTAACCAAGATGCGGTTTTCACCAAAAGACAGCACTTTTAATGAATTCAGAAATTGAAAACAACAAAAACCAGAAAATTAAAGCATTCATCATATTCTGTAACCTTAAGCTGTAGATGTCAGCTATTCTGTAATGTTGCATTACTTTACAGGTAAAGAAGTTTTCGTTTAAATAAAATTTACCTCAACTTTTCTTTAAATAAAAACCAGAAGTGTTCATGATAGTAAAATATGTGTCTGAGTAATTATTTACTGTATAATAATTTAATATGTATTTGTTCACTCACTTTATTCCAGGTACTTTTTGGCACCAAAGATTGATGATGAAGAAATGGACAACCAAGATGAATAAATAGTTGTGGCACAAAGTTTTTTTTAACACATTTAAGTTGTTTTCTTTGACCAGAGTTGTATATAAATTAGGTTTAACAGACTTAAAAAATTAAAAAAATCTACATCTGAAATGCTTTCTATGTAATACTATTGATACTTTTAAAAAAATCACACACCATCTTAAACACAGAGCTTATCAGAAAATATAGAAAACTGTTCAGAGCTAAATTATAATAGTAAATTTTATTTTGTCTGGTTTTTTCTTTAAAGCTGTTGTACAAAAATAACCTACAGTATTTTTAAACAATGCACAAAAAATAAAATAACCTTGTATTAATTTGTGAAATACTTTAAAAGCAGATTAATGTGTGATAGTATGGATTATATAGTGTTATTGGATGCTGCACATTCATCAATCACTCAAAGTTAAAATAAAGCTTCAGGAGAAATAAAAACTTTAAATAAGGTTATAAATAATTGTAATTTCTTACAATCATATGAAACAAAATTTTAACTTAATTTTAACCTTTTAACTTGTTATTGATTTGTATGCTATTTTTTTTGCATAAGTTCATGCTTTAAGTAGGTATTGTAATGCCTTCCACCTTTTTATTAGATTCCAATAAAAGTGCTTTTTTGCAAATTTACCTGGATGGAAATATTCTTTGAATTTCATTCGATGAAAAATGGAATTTTTTTAAATCAGGGCTCATACAGGCCCTAAAAAAACCCTGGAATTTTTTACGAGGCCCTGGAAATTCTCAAAAAACTACCTTTGAAAACATATTACTTAATTTTGTAAATTAATTTTTATGAAAATAAAAACTGGCGACTTTCTCTTGATATATAAATTAGTAATATAATTCTAGTCGAAACAGTAATTGATTGTTTTAATCAGAAAATCCTTAAAAACTTCTGGAAAGAAGCAGAAAAATACCCTGGAATCTTCAAATTTTAGACAAGCTTGATCCCTGTTAATGACTAAAAGTTGGTTATTTTTGTTAGGCATGAACTTGTATAGGGTCAGTAAACCTATTCTCCTTAAGCTGTCAAACTAAAACATGTTAAAAAACGAGCTTTTGGATAAAAACATTACCCCTTTGATATAATTTTCTCCTAAGCATGTCAGTCTTTTAATAAATTTAGAATTTCAGATAAGGACATTAACTCATTTAAACTCCACTAGTTCAATTTAACTTTTGCACTTAAAAAGTTTTGAATGTTGTCCATTTAAAAAATTACAGCAATAGACAACGTCAAGATTAAGGCAGCTAACTAGTCACCTACAAAACCCCTGACTTTTAATGACTTTTTGCAAAATTTCCCTGACATTCAATGACCCTGGAAAACATTTTCAAATTCCCTGACTTTCCAGGTTTTTCATGGTACTGCAGGGACCCTGTATTTACTATTTACCTTCAATCAATAATTGTTATTCTGTCCAAATATTTATGTATTATATACAGTAGTAATGATTCAAAAAATGTGACACATTTCAACTTTTCAGATGGCAAATTTCAATATTTATCATTGTATGAAAACAAGCACTCAAAATCTTTAATAGGAAATGTTTTTTCATAGTTATTACACCAACGTTAACAGCAACCAAAATATAATAATCAACTTCAATCTCGGTTATAATAGTCACATATAGTACATTGATTTAGAGTAAGAGACATAAAAATGTACCAGTCCAACAAAAACTGTTTAAATGACTTTCTATACTGTGATTTAAATTAACAAACACAGAACCAACTCTTCTTCAGTGATGAGTAGTTTTTCAGACTGCTGCTTTTGTTGAAGTTATTGGTATTAACTGAGAGTTCATGAGTTTATGCATGAGTTGGGGCATGAAAGCGAGTTTCTGTTTTGCACATGAACTGACTAAAATATGGTTTAGGAGAAAATACCAAGAAAACTTGCATTCTAGTTGAGGTCATTAACTTTGTATACAGTAATACAATTATTCTCTTCACTCTCAATGAGTAAAGCCTTTAAAATAATTATTAACCTTGATGCTTTGAATACATGTTGGTGAATATGTGCCACAGACTTCACTTTCACCTAAAAAACACAGGTCTTGAAATACTGTATTTGAACTCAAAATTTTTCTTTGTACAACTGCTGCATTAAAACCTTTTTTCCTTGATAAAAACAAAACTGTAAGTAGGAAGTATAGAAGTTTTAATTTAACCATCCATAAATAAGCATTTATGTTTCTTGATTTGAAAAGATTAAGCAGAATATTTAAAGTGTCCAAGTTTCATTTTGGTAAATACTCAACTGTTGCATGCATTGTACACTCTGCCACAATACTTCAAATTAATTTAATTGGTACTTTTTATACTTTTGTGCCCCATCTTTGTCACCAATTTTTTGCATGCCATTATCTTTGTTTCAGATGGCCACTCTTGCTGAGTCGCTGAACTGAAGTCAAGAAATCATCCATCTTAATAGGCCTGAGTTGTGCTTTCAATGATTCATCTATGCTGGTGCTGCTCCTTTTGAGAAAACAATGCTTCAATAACATTTCTTAACAGAGCTAGGGCACCTGAACTTAGGTTGTCAAAATTAATCCACTAAGGAGGATGGGGGTTGAATTTTGGTCATATATTTTACTGCCTCTCCTAGAGACTGGGTTTATAGGGGTTTCGAAAACTTATAAAAAAGACCTGTAATTTCATTTTGCACTAGGATATGAATAGCACTGAAAAATCTGTTGAACTTCAGGAAAGTGACTAAGCCATTTTTTATGCTGTTCTTTGCAGACACAATGTACAGCACTAAAACGATTCAAATTATAAGCAAAAATTTTGAAAATTTATTATTAAAATATATATTTTCTTATTAGCTACTTGTCCAAGCCTAATATCATTTGACTGTTTGGGGAATTCTGAAAAAATTGATCTTCAAACTGATAAAGTTCAAAAAGAGTATAAAATCCAGTTACAAGCATTTTAAAAATTTCTTCAACTAGTTAATATAAATTATAACTTAAAAGATGACTAAAAAATAATTGATAATTAAGCTATTGTACTAAATGACAAGATCTGTAGTTGTTGAACAAAATCTAGTCGTACTGTATATTGCCTGGGGGTATGAAAAAAACATCTTGTATGGAATACAAATTGCAAAACTAACTCCTTTTGCAAATTAATACTCATTGAACATGAAGTCAGTTTCTATGTACAATTATTTATAGTACTCACGACTGTCTGGGTAATTCCTTTTCTTTCAAATAATCTCTGACACAAAATACTGCAGCGGCTCTACCTGAAGGAAATAAATCAATGAAAAGACAGCCTTGTTTTGTAATAGAAGTGCATACTTAAGGTGGTTCTAAATCCATTTTACAACTTACAAATTTCCTTTAGCTCACTTCCACTGTGCCCCTCAGTAATACGGGATATCTCTTCAATGTCTACATTATTGTCAACCTGTAAGAGTAGCATAATGTCTTTCTGGCACGCTTAAAATCTGCAAACTTGTAAAGGTTACAAAACTAATAGTAAGTAAAAAATGAAAATTTTGAAAGCATTCAAGCAAAACATACAAATACCAAAGCCCAATAAAACCCTTAACAGGGCTAAGTTAAAATCTCTCCAAGAAAAGAAACCTGTAAAATTCTTCTTTTTGCAACCATTGAAAAAAGTCCCAATGAAAGCAACAACCAATTTAACTTTTAGGGCAGGCAAGTTTACTGTTAACATCAACTAAACATCCATGGCTGGTTTATGTTTACTTATTAATTTTAATCTATTAATTATTATTTTAATTAGAAATGAATTGTGTTTATGTATGTGTTTAACGATTCTCCTACTGATAGTGAAGATCTTATAGACAAATGTAAATTTTAGAAGTATGTAAACTTGAGAGAGTCAACAAAAGTTGATTGCTGATTAATTAGTACAGCACTTCAACTTTCAGTTAATATATGAAATGACAAAGAACCTCTTTTTTTCAGTTTTCCAACATTTTTATAATACACTTGAGGCACATACAAAACAAGTCATCACAACCAATTTTAGAGGATTATAACTAATTTTGAGAACAAGGTATTTTGAGCCAGGCAGTTCAGATCACATTTGACCTGAGCACATTCTATTTTGTCCGATGCATTAAAATATTGTAATAAGGAGCTTCTTTATTTGGTCATATTTCATACATAACACACTAAAAAAAGCCAAATAAATATAATTACATATTATTCTATTCTGATATAATCTGTAACTGAAATGCTTACAGTACCTTTTCATTATCAAGAATGAGGTGTAAAATGTCACATCTTTGCCTAAAATTCTGGAATGAAGCAAATGAAATCTTACTGTAAGTATTTTTGGCTAGTTGATGTAGACTGCATGGATTTCCAGTTTCAAATTTTTCTTCAGTTTATTGCATGAGCTATAACTTATGTCTTAGTATAGACTGATCTTAAACAGTTATTGAATGTTCAAAAAAGTAAAGTAAACTTTGTTAAAAGGCCTGTTCATGACTTGGAGACAAAATTTAAAGTGCAAAGATGGTAATTTTTTCTGATTAACCTGGAAACCTCCCCTGCAGAATACATACCCACCTAAATAAATCACAAAAGAAGGTAACTTGTGCATAGAGATACACAATATTAAGGCATTATAACAATTGGCAAGACATGAAAAAGCTATACTGTTAGAAGCACAAAAAGTACAATCATGTAAAACCTACAGGTAAGTCAATGTGAAATGTGCTTGGCATTCTTCTTAGAATAGCAGAATCAACATCTTGAGGCCTGTTTGTAGCCCCCATTACAATCACTTGACAAGATGAATCAGTAAGAAGCCCTGCGAGGATAGGTGATAATTAGAACTATGAGACAATCATTTTAAAGTCTTGGACTGGTTTAATTAATTATATCAAAGTTCACACTTCACTCCAATGAAGGACTACAATCTGAATTATCAGCATATTTAATTTATTGTTCCAAGGTGTATAACTTAAAAACTTAATATCAAAAGTCAATATTGCCAAGGTTTTCTTTATCAGTTACATATACCGTCAGAAATAATTCAGTTAAATTATACTGACCATCCCATAAGCTCATAAACTGTGCCTTCATCATGGCTGTGGCTTCATGGTCACTTTTATCCCTTGATCTTAGAAATGAATCTTTGAGAAAAATGCAAATATCAAAAATCAATCCAATATCAAGACAGTACCCCACTTCTGCACTTCCAAAATTTTATCTAGACACTTATGAACTTATGATTCCATTCTTGAATCTGCTAAAAAAACTAATTGCAAAATAATCAAATACAAATCTACTTTAAACTTATAATATTTAAATAGTTTCATTAGCCTTGTCTATTAGTTCAGCAGTTTATTTAAGAAGCTGATGTTTCAAGCGTTAACTCTTCATCAGAGCTCTGACAAAGGGCTAATGCTCAAAATGTCTACTTCATCATTTCAACCTTGCGTTAATTAACTTGTGAGTCTTACTAACTAGCTGATGCACTTGATCAACAGTTTTAATTTTAAAAAGTATTCAACAAGTAAGTTATTATAATATCAGTTAATTCATCAACCATTCCATCAGTTGGTGCATCATATTAGATCAATCAACCATAGGACTCTCTCAATCTAAACATTACTTGTTCAGTTAAAATCTTCATACCCAAAAGCTTTTCCAGTCAATCAGTGTATTGGTTTATTATAGTTGAACAGAGTACTAACCATTACTGTTACAAATCAAAGTCTTAAAATTAAGAAATTTAATTACTGTATTGATTTATCTAGTAACTACTGTCAATAATAGACTCACCAATTTCATCAATAAATATAATGCATGGCTGAAGCTTGATGGCCTATAAATGAATTAAGCTCAAGTTAATAGTTCAAATATCACTATATATTAACCAGAATTAAGAAATTGTATTCAAAGGTAAGGTTCGCTAAAGATTTATTAGCTAGAGTGGTTCACTATAGTTCATGAACATTGTAACAGCAGGGAAGAAAATGTCAAAAATTCTGTCCACAAACTTGATGTACAAATTTGAAGTGAAATATTAAATTAAAGTTATCTTCTGCATGTAGATCTTTGGCATGTTTTTTCAAAAAAGTTCTAATAACAGCTATAGTTACTTTGCAAAAAACACTATTAAATAAAGTCACCTAGCTTATCTTTAAAAAATATTTAGGCATAGTCAGTTTAAACATCAAACAATTACATAAAGCACTTTAAAAATGCTAGAATGTATTGCTTAAAATGGAAGGGTGTGTTTAAGTCATGTTTTTAATGTGTCCATGTTACTTTTTGAGCAGTGGTACTAACAGTATTTTAGATAATTGCAAAACATTTCTAAAACTCTTAGCTCTGAAATAATTAGTTTGCTTGTGCCTGACAGGTAATGCATTCATCTGCTGAATTGATCCAATGCCATGTAGGTATATGATCCAATGTGTTCTAGTTTAGGATGGATGTTATCTTGTGATCGGATACCATGTAGGTTCAATTGAAAAATGGCATGAAAGTACATGATCAAATGCCTTGAAAGATAGAATGCTACATGTATATACAAGGTACAATTGAATGACATGAAATTATGATCGAATGCCATGAAGATACAATCAAATGCCATCAAAATACCATTGAATGCCATGAAGATACGATCAAATTCCATGAAGATACATTCAATGCCATGTTACCACTACAATTAATTCAAATATTGTGAGTCCTAAATCCCCCTCCATTGTGACTTGGGGCTAATCAACTATGAATTTGAGGCAACCTGAACATTACCCATTGATAATGAATAGTATTGACTCACCTATCAACATACAGTATATAACCATGTAATATGTTATTATAACTACAATAATTGTACACTCTACCAATGAGAAAACAGCTGCAGCTAACTTCTGAGATTCCCCATACCACTTGTCAGTGAGTGAAGATACTTGCAAGTTAATGAAGCGACAACCTATAACAGTTATTTGGAATAAATTTTGGCAGTAACCTTTATGTTGAGCACTTGGAATTTCACAGTCTGCTGTAAATACCTTGATTTATATAACATTAAAACAAAACAATTGTGTTATGTAAATAAAATATTAGAAAAATATTAATAATACCTTTAAAAATTAGTGTTTATACCAATTAAATGTATTCATTATTCAAATTAAAACTATTCTTTTATAGTACAATGATCTTAATTTGCCAATAGTTTATACAAAGCATATTGTTTTGTATATACATGTATTACCTGCATAATTTTTATATAAAATTAAACTTGTTTAGTATTAACCATATTTAACAATTATTCCACGAACGCGCGTTGGATATGAGGTGATAGATAGCCCACGAGGTGCGAAGCGCCGAGTTGGCTATTTTCACCTCATATCCAACAAGACGTGAGTGGAATAATTGTTTTATTAAAAACAAAC